>NW_022045983.1:0-18084 GCF_001654015.2 Drosophila navojoa
CATTTTAACAAAACCATTATACCCTGATTTCCCATTTTCAATGGGTTCAGGGTATGAAAAACAAGTACACCACACCCCATAAGCAATTTAGTAGCCAAGTGTAGTTATAATACTGTAGAAAGTTCAGGCACTTTATTATTGACCAGCTCATGGAACAAGCTGACCGTAACCTAGCTGCAAAACTTGGATGCTAACACTCCAAAAATGAAAAAAATTACAAGGTATTTTTTTTATATGCCACGCCCCTAAAGAGGCGTAACAATATTATTTGGAGAATCGATACAGGGAGTTACTAGTAACTTAACTATCCAAATTGGAAGCTTCTAGCTCTTTTACTTTAGGAGATATAAACTTTTGCGGTTTGCCACGCCCCGTGTGGTCTTGGTCAGCACGCATATATATATTAAATTTGCAATATATACGCCCCTAAAAGGCGTAGACATATAATTTTTTCATTAATCTTTATAGAATCATAACATTAGCGTGCAAAATTTTAACGTTCCAGCTTTAAAATTCTAGGAGATACAGTTTTATCCAATTTGCCAGGCCCCTAATGGGCGTAAATATATTCGCATTGGACGTGATCTTGTGTGGTTGATGCGGAAATGCATTTTCCGATTTGCCACGCCTCTAGTGGGCAGATCGGGAAAATGTATAAATCAGAGATATACACGAGTATGTGTTCCAAATTTCAAGTCTCTAAAGTCAATAGCGCAGAAATGAACTGCTTTCATACGGACAGTCGGACGGACATTGCGCAAAACCAATATACTCATTTCAATTTCGTGAATGAGTATAAACATGTATTATTAATACATACAAAATCATAAATTGCTTCTATCCACATGCGCTGTGGTGTGTACATACATACCTGCTGCCATTGCTGTGTTTCTGTTACGGCGCTTCCATGTTTCGTTGTTGCTTGCAAGCATTTTATAACAGCGTTACTAGCGTGCACTTTAAGCTGCGTCATTTCGCTTGTTGCCGTCGTGTATTACTCGATCTCTCTTTCTCTCTCTTGCTCGTAGTTGTTGCTTTCTTTTTAGACGGCGCTGCGTAGCTTTAATAGCTGAGAGCTTTTAGGCAAGTCGCCGCGTTAGCTGCTCGCCGCATACTGAATTCGCTTTATCATTTAGCCCACAAATATGTACTTATACAGCTGATGCAAGAGGGAAACTTTAATTGAAATGCTCAATAGCATTGCTTGTGCTCGCTCTCTCATCTGCTCGCCGGTATGTGTTTTTTTTTTTTTTTGTGTTTTCTGGTTTTGCGACACTTTTGATTCTCGTGTCGGGCAAGTTACGACAAAATTAATTGGCTGTTACATTATAAAGTGCACACAGCATTTATGTATTTTTTTCATTCGCCTTTACCCATAATTTCTAGAGCTGCATAGATATAGATAATGATCGCACAATCTGCGAGCTTTTCGCAAAGTATTTACAGTTTGCCCAGCGCCCCAATTGAGATGCATATAAAATTAGGTCAAATTATTGTATAAATAAAGATAATCATGTTGTATTTTTATGAGCCGTGGTGTAAAAGACTGCAGTCATCCCTGCTACAATTGCTATGTTGCCTAATTTGCTGTTGCTTCTAAACTTTTTATAACGGCATTGCTATCCAATAATGTGTCACTGTGAGTTGGATTTTGTTTTCGTTGTGTCTCGCACACACGCCTTGCGCGCTGACTTTTCACTCCTTTCACTCAGTTTTGTTTACACTTGCTATCTCGAGCACTGACAGTTAAGTTTATTTCGGGATACTCGCCGCGCCAGCTGCTCGCCGCATACTGAATTCGCTTTGGCACTGACCTCTCAAATATATAAATTGAGCACGAGAGCCGTAATAATCGTGACAGCTGGTGGTTATCGCTCTCTCATCGTTTGCCCGACAACTACAAACACTTCGCTTAAAATTTTTAAGGCTCTCTCTGCATGCGCTCTTTCTTTAAAGCTCTCTTATGAACATTTACAGTCGCACGGCTGGTAACATGACAATCTGACGTCATATTTTCGATAATTTGTAGCAAACGTTGATCTTTTTAAAAAGGATCACTCTTGATTTCTCTTAAAGCCACTAAACGAAACATGTGCATCATTTGTTTATTGTTATTATTAATGTGTGTATTTTTATTCAATATGGATCTAAAAGTAGTTTGTATTGTTCCTTTAACTTAAGTACATATTTACAGTTTTATTTCTGTCATAGCGTTACACTTGAAACTACTTCCGTTTCCACTTGCCCATCAATGTGGACTTACACTCGAATACTAAAAATTGCTCACTTGTCAACATTTTGCATTTTTAAAATAACAATTTCCCCAGTTAGCAAATAAAATCAGAAAATCTCTGACAGAAAATTATTTGCACAAGTGCAGCAGCAACAAATCATAACAAGGATAAATACGTATTGTTAAAGTCGTTGACTAGAAAATACCCTGTGTGTGGTATATGCAAATATATACATACATAACATTATGTTATTATATGAAATTAATTACATATTTGTAAAATACTACTTTCTTACGTATGTACATATATTATTATTATATGATGCTTTTATGATAGTATTTTATTTAATTATTTTACGGTATCAAAAATATTAATTTTAGTTAACAGTAATAAGTTATATATATTAAGAAATTTGGAAATATCTATTTACCTTCTCTATTTGAAGACTCGCTGACCTCCTGGGTCTTTTATGCAGAAGTAAGTGTACAGGTGCATTCATATTTCTTATAAGTAATCGGAGATACATGTATATTTATATTACATATATATCGCACCTGTTTCGTAAATGATAATTGAGCTATCCTTCGCGCCACTGTTATCACAGGGTATCATCAAAGCCCGCTTGACCCGCTTTGCTCGCAACTCTCTTAAGAACACATTTTTTTCCAACGGCAAATCGCAAAATATGTTTTCTCAGCTTGAATTTGTTTGGCTTTAAATCACGTTCTGGCTCGCTTGTCAGAGATTCGGATTTGATTTATATATGGTATTTGTGGTAAATGGGAGTTTAATAGACTGCAAAGGCTAATTAAATTTGCATTTGCGCTGTGCAGCGGGGATCAGACAATAAAACGCCAGAAAATGTCGCCACGTGCGATTTGTCAGCCACGTAACATATGAATAAATTATTCAACATTTCTGACAAGCCGCCAAAAGGCGGAATTGGGGAAGAGCGAGGAGAAGTGGATGCGAAATGCAAGAAAAAATACAAAAATCAAATAGGAAACTACAAGCAAAAGTTGGAGAAAACTTTGCGCATTAGCCAAAAATGGCGGCCTGAACTTTGTCGTTGGCGGCAAATGTAATTTATCAGGCCGGAAATAAGTAAATCAAAAACAATTTAAAGGGGAGCAGCAACGAGGGGGTGGTGAGAGTGCCGAGAGACTGCTGCCATCATTAGCAGAACCAGAACCAGAGCCAGAGCCAAAGCCAGAGCCAGAGTCAGAGTCAGAGTCAGAACCAGGCTATGTCAGCAGCTGAACCGGGCGGCAGCTTTAACTTAATTAGCTCGTCTAAGCCAACTAGAAATGGGGCTGGCATTGTCTGCAGAAGTCACGCCAATGGCCTTCTCTCGTTCTTCGCAAGCTTGCCAAAAAGTTCAGCAAACACACACTCACACACACACACACACACACACACGGAGCTAATGAAATTTTGAAAATTTTCCAACACGCAGCCGACGAACCTCAAAAGCAATTAATCACCTGCATTAAAGCGCGTTAGGTGCCGACATTTGAAAGGCTCCCCCACCCCCTGCCCGACCTCCCACGTGTGTGTGTGTGTGTGTGTGTGTGTGTGGGTGTATGTAATGATGTTTGCTCAAGGACCTGCCACCCTAGCTGAGTGGCCTGACAAAACTGAAATCCTGCAATTCAACAGCTCCAAAGAGCCCCCATCAGGACCGCCCGCCCACCAAAAAAGTTGAGTGCTTTGTGTTATTGTTTGCCCAGCAGCCAATTGTGTTTGCTTTTTGGTAGTTAATCGTATTAATTAGCCAACTGTGTGGCAGCCAACAAAATACTTGATATAAAGCCCCCCTCCCAAAAAAAAAACATGCCCTAAGACAGAAATCAACACAGGATTTCTCATCGGTTTTTCAGTTCCGACCATCAAATTGATTAACGGCCTGTTGGAAAAGTTTCGCAACAACTTTTTGACAGCCACGAAAATTAAAACAAAAATTTTCGATTGAAGTTGAAGTGTGAGTACCGTTAGCTCAATCTTAAATGCCTACACATTTTAAAATACTTTCATTTCAGCGCATGCATTGGGTGAGAGAAATAGAGAGGTGGGGAATGAAAGAGAAGATGAAAAATTGATAATGATAGGGGTAGAGAACTAGCAAACGGATAAAAAGCTATGAAGAGATCGAGGAAGAGCGAGTGAGGGAAAAAGGCGGCAGATAGAGAGAGAAAGAAAGAGAGAGAGAGAGGAAAAGAGAGAGGAAATAAGAGAAGTAAATATAGGAATAGAAAGCCCGCTAAAGGAAAAAAGACAAAAGAAGAAAGGGAAAATGAAGAAAGAAGAAAGAAGGAAAAAATGTAATGAAGAGAGTTGCATAGAAAGACACTGCCAGATGTATATTGAGCAGGAGAGACGGAGAGGTGGATTGCAGAGAAATTGAGAGAACGGTATTTGGAAGAGATATGAAACAAATGTAGTATGAGAGGCAAAAGCAGCACTATGAGCGACAAATAATACATTTATAGGCGAACGGAGAATGATATTCTGAATATATACTTTTCTAAGAGTATTTAATATTTAGTTAGAGAAGAACAGCCAATCGAAATTAAGTGTAGATGTAGACATGAGAGAAGCAGCCATAAGAGAACTCTGTGTTTCGCAGTGAATTTGAATCACTCACTGGGATAAAAGATGTACTTATATATATCTAACTATTGATAAATTAACACATTTCATTTTTTTAGTAATCGTTATAAGAATGCACTGAGGATATGAGCTTTTCGTTTTTCTCAATATATTAGCCGTGAATATACAACTATTATCAAGGAGTGGCCTGTGACCTTTCAGAGAGATGTAACACATGTACAGAAGCACAGAGGAGTGGAAACTTTTCTGCAGAATATGAATACATGTATGTATGTATATATCTGTAATAAATGGCCCATGTATCTCACATTTTGAACGGAGAAGGAGAGACTGTCAAGGCAGTTAGGCCTAATCTATTTCATTGTCCCAAGTACTCTAATTTCAGCTGGAGCAAAAGCCCTTTCCTGCTTATTGATTCAGCGGAGCATCGAGCTAGGCCATCCCAGGCAGATTATTTGCTTTCACTCGTCCTTGCCACGTCAACGTTAACATCAGCATCAGCGTCAGCATCAGCATCAACATCAACGTCAGCCAGCGAGCAGCCGCCGCGAAAGTCTTGAGGCAGCAAAAAAATCAACAACATAATTGCGTTTAATGTTTATTAACTTGGCCATCAAAGGCACGCACGCACACACAGAGAGCGGCCAGGAAGGAGCGACAGGATGCTCCGCTTGGCATGTTGAGGCAGAATCCAATTAGCATTTGCTTCCCCTTTAACTGTGCCGCAAGAAAGTGGCAAGCGGCAGCTGCTGTCGCTGCTCCATTACACAGTTTTCCATTTTGTTTGATAAACGCGCGAGCATTTCAAATTAAATTACACGCAACTAATTTGTTTTTGTGATTTTCCTCGCCAAACATCCATGTGTGAGTGCGCGTGTGCAAGTGTGTGTGTGCGTGCGTCATAGTTAAGTGTGTGTGTGTGTGTGTGTACATAGCCATGTCGCCTGCTAAGTCAACAGTTAAACCCACTGCCAAAGTCGCTGAGCAAACATTAATTCATATATTTTACAATGTTTCTCTTCTTCTTCTCTTCAGTTGTAATTTCCAAGCATGGAAAGGGATATAAGACACTGCGAATGAGGAAAATTAAGTGTGATCTCAATTCTGTTTATTCCGCCTTGCAGCGCAACTTGTGGCAAGGAACTGCGTCAAGCAATCATGCTGCAAAATGTCGCAAGTCCTGGCACTTGCCGCCCTAGGAATAGGGCTTACGGTTCACACAGAGGTTGGCCCAAAGGCGTTTTGGACAGAGTAGGGTTAAGTAAATTTTGGAAAATATCAAAGAAGTTCAGAGTTTTTATGGCAGCACAGCAGATATCACACCAAATGCTTGAATCAACATGATAAATAATATTTATTTATTTATTTATTATTTATCCTCTGTTTTCAATGCTTAGCTGATCGATCACTTCACTTCCCTTTCCTGCGCGGCACGACTGACTCCCACCAGGCCTGAGCGACAGATGCTGCCCTTTATATAGGGAGACTTTAACTCAAAGCTCTCAGATGTTGAAACCGACTTAATGTGGGAGTCATTGGGACAATCTCAGCTGCTGCGAGCATTCTAGCTTCGTTTTACTCAAATAAAAATATCATATGAACACTGCTGCATACAATAATTGATCAATATATGACTATATGATTTTAGTGAAAAGAGTAGAGAGTGAAAGCTGATCTTTAATTGCATTCTAATAACTAAGGTTAAGACTAACTAAAAGCTAACTAAACACTCTCAGCTGTTTCCAATTTACGCATTCCAGTTTCGTTTCGCTTAAATATAAATATCAAATGGATACTGTTGCACAGCTATAGACAACTCAAATGATCTTCTGTAGTGCGTCACTTGCTTTTGCTAGGCAGACAGGCAGGCAAAGAGACACAACAGAGCGGTACGTGATAGTCAGGGAAAAGGACAGAGAGACAGACATACGGACCGCCACAGGAGCAGAAATATAGGCACCCACTGAAAGAAAATTATGATGAACTTAAAGTAACTTGTGTGTCTATTTATTTTTTTGCGCAATTGGTATTTTTATCGTTGAATTATTTGAATACAATTATAAATGTGCTTAGGAAAATATTCTGGAACTCACACTGATTCCGTTTGGTGCAACTTGCTTCTCGCATAATTATCACACACATAATTGCAGTAGACAATCCCTTAATTTATTCAAGGCAAAATTCAATCCTCCGGCATTTCCGATTCGAATTCTAGCCAGGCTCTGTCAACTCTTTTTTGTGGGGACCCTTTGCGGAATTAGCATTAAGTGTGCATAAGTAATGTCATATTACGGCAAATAATTACAAATGTCAGCTTACAGCCACTGCTGATGATAATTACAATGATAGTCACAGCGATGATGATGATGATGATGACAATGAGTTGGCAAGCGAAATGCTATACGCTGATGATTATGGCTGGCAGAAGAAGTGTGCCGCTGGTTAGCAGAAAACACTCTGTAACCCAATATAAATGCCATTTATCATGGTGCGTGCATGGTGCGTGGGTGGGCCGATGTGCCACTGGCAGTGGCAGTGGCAGTGGCAATGGGCGTGGCGCTGAGCTAGTCTATGCGATGACTGTTGTTAATAAATTATAGTACTCAGCCGGGCCTGGACATGTGCCCCCCACTCTGACTGAGAGAAAGAGTAAGCGAATGATAAGGACAGAGAGAGAGAGAGAGATAGACATGTTGTAAACGAGGGACAGGACTCTAGTCCTCGACTGCTGTCGCTGACAGTTTTAAATTACAAACGTTGGCATTTGGTTACGCTTTGGTTCCTCTGGCCTTGGTCCTGGCCGGGCTAATTAAGCCAAACATTTGGCAATCGCAACTTGTGTCCCTGTCATAACTTCTGCTGCTTATTAGATTTTTAATTGGCCTCGACTCGCGTGGCCACTGGCCAGGCGAAGGTACCAGCCCCCTCGAGCCGCATTCAGCCACAACAAATGCGCACATCAAAATCAAATTTGTTATTTATTGACTGCCTCGTTTGTTGAATCGTTTGCCCTCTGACACACTTATTTATTTATACACACTCACTGGGCCACGCGCCCCGCTCTCCTGGCCATCAGCCGCAGACCTGGCCTCATTTTTCACAGCTCGTCCATTGAATTGCGCCAATTATGCGTCGACAGCCTCGAAGCGCCAAGTGGGCTGCCCGCCGGCTCTCTAAGTGGCAACATATGCCCATACAATTGGGCCATTGTAATCGTGGCCAAAAGATTTCGCTCCCTCTCCTTCCGTTCCACGTGAAGTTGCTGTGGGGCAGGCTGCCAGCTTATGCTTAGTGTAATCTGTGGCAATTGAAGCTGCCCATAATGACATCGGTTTGTTTGCCAAAATCCTTACCAAAAGCGGATCCAATTTTTTTGTGTTCAAGTTATTCGTTTTATTCAAGTGGCAGATGATAAAGAAAATCATGAGCTCGAAGAAAATCAAATTCTTTGTAACTTTTGATATTTAAGAAATGCTATTAGAATTTACTTAATATGCTCAAGGTAAACCCAAACGCGTTTAATATAGTTACAATTATTCTGTTAATTTAATATATTTCATAATATAATATGTAATGTCAAGATCATTAGTTAAACAAGTAAAAAAGCTCTTGACGAGATCCATCGACTAAGGGATTCTTTGACCCCTTCGATGATCTTAGGCTCTTTTCTGCTTACGCAAGAAATAGCACTTGCACACACACATACGACACGATCAGACATGTAGACAGTCGGAGATATGGATGTGGCTATATCGACTCAGCTCGTTGCTCTGATCTATAATAATCTATATAGTTTTTAGGAGTCATCCACAATTCCTGCGGTCTGTTCAATACGTTTAACAAAATCTGAGCTTGATTCAGGACATGAGTTGTAAAGATAGATAATTTTACAAGCTTTGATTGAGTTAGGATCGCTGTGAAATGATTTATATAAAAATATTTGCTGATTGAACTTCTGCTAGAATAACAGTTGCATATCACTACTTGTCTTTTTGAAATCATTAGACAGATCATTCCAGTTCCCTTTTCGAATACAATTATGTACCTTAAAAACCTGTCTTGCATATCAAGTAATTCACGTAAATCACCTAAAATCCATAATCCGTAATTCATTATGCGATGCATATTATTAGAATATTACAATTGTTGTCTGCACATAAATTAGCAATTCCAGCCTGTTTTATGAGTGAGCTAAAAAGTTGTGCTGAGATTCAATGGAAAAGTATGTTTGCATATTTTATGCTGTCAAATCATAGGCAGAGATTGATCGTAAGGTCAAACCCGATGTGAATTAAGTGTTTGCTTATCGTATGCATATGTGAAGGTCATCAAAGAGTGCAGCGTCGGATGAGTTTTGGTTCGATAATTGCGCGAAATCCGTGAAGAAGAGCCAATTAAACGGCTAACAAAACATTATATCTAATCTAATCTATTTCTATTTATTACACATATTTATTAATATATACATATATCTATTGATATATCTTGACTTTTCTTATTTACCGGTGGCTTCTTTCAATTATATTTCAAAAACCAAATCTACGTAATCTACCTCTATTTATTACACATATGTATACATATGTAGATAGTATAGCTGAGCTCTTGTTTACAAAACGAGATTTATATCTCATTTTTCTCAGATTTCCCATCATAATTCCGGTTCGATATTTTTCTCGTCTATGTTCGTTTACTGTAGGAGCACTTCGCTTGCAAGACGTCGAAAATAAATCAAGTATTTCTTTTTGACAGGATTGCCCACTGAGCTGTCTTTATGCGCTGTTCGAGTGTGCTATGAGTATGTGGCAACATGCAGCAGCAGCAGCAGCAGCAGCAGCAGTGTGTGGCATGTCAAGGCTGTTTCCATGAAATGCTGACAAAACAGTTCACTGAAACAAAAAACAACAACAACAACAACAACAAATTGACAACAGATAAAATGTATTTGTATGCAATTTGTTAGTGTGCAGCACAAAAATATATGAAGCGCAAGTTGTGCACTTTTTCATTTGCCATTGCATTGCATTGTTTCACACATACATACACACACATGCATATGTATATGTATTTGTATTTATTTAGTTTTTTCTATATTTTGTTAGGTTTTATTCTGCTGTCCGCAATTGTGTCATGTACTTCAATATGCACGTCCATTGTTTGCGCAGGGCCATTGCCGTGCTGCAGGCTCCCCCAGCCGCTCCCATTTCGGGCGCTGGGGATTCCCCGCTGGGCGCCGCAGTCTCTCGCAGTCGTGTTCGCACTCAACGTATTCGAGCATCGTCAGAATTGTCGCTTTGATGTTGCAGCAGCCAGCTCTTGTGCCATCTGGGTTAATGGCTCGAATGCCACACGCGCATGCCACGCCCGCATGGCGCCACATCAGCAGAAACAATCAAAATTTAACGCAGGGTATTTGCGATGCTCCATATGCCCGAAATATTGAACGTGCGCTCCGGTTCAGCTTCTGGGTTTCTTCTCAAAAACACG
The DNA here is from genome assembly GCF_001654015.2 of Drosophila navojoa. The sequence continues at coordinate 10,329 of NW_022045983.1, forward strand.
ACATTTTATATTAAATTACGTGTTTTGTGAGGCGCAACAGGAGACAGCTACAGGCCCCGGCATGCGCCCGGAGGAGACAGGTGCTAGGCGCGTGTCTTGTCATATAGAATTAAACAGCGCCTGGCAAAACAATTTAAGTAGCTGCCAAATACTAAGAGAAGCCTCGAGGAACTTCCGACAGCAGCAGCAAGTCGCGCACTGAATACTCTAACTCGTGAGAGGTGTACGATTGAGCTTAGTTGCGAGCTTAAGCTTTGGGAAGAGCTATTAGTACTGAATGTTAATTACTTTATATATTATATAACTAGATAGTTCCTAGAGCAGCAGCAAGTCGTATATTGAATACTCTAACTCAAGTGTACAGAGAAATGGTTAAGTTTTGTTAAAGTGATTAACTGGATTTATTATTGATGTTTCTTATTTAACTATAAGTCAAGATAAAAGATATACGTCAGTATGATTTTCTTTTATAGACAAATTTTAATGAATCAATTTGATGACTACCCCAACTATTGTTAAATACTTGTATTTAAATTGTCATGAATAGCCTTACTTTTGAGACATGTCAGTGTTCTCTTTGTCAAAATTTGAATAGGCAGTTGACATACCTAGGTCTATTTGCTCTACATATTTAAAATTAGATGTGGATATATGCACATTTAAAAATATGATATACATAATATAATGTATGATTTATAAGGCATTAAAATATAATTTATGTCTTTTATTTATTTGTTAACTCTCACAAATTTGATAGAAAGCACTTTATAAGGGAATGCGATATAATAAAACATTTTTAAGACTTTGCTTTTATTTTGATGTTCTATAAAATATTTAAATACTGAAATTCTTTTTCTTCATTTTTGGTAGCTAAATAATAGATTAGCCCAGTATTGCGTATTGCGTGCATATATACCTGAGACTTATTACACTGCAATAAAAATGTATTTTTAGTTGATGTCAGATTGCTCTGCTATACAGAGAAGTTGTAAGCTTCTTCATTTGGTGAATTTTAGAAATCAGTTTATTCATTTATTATTTCAGTCTTTACTTTGATTCAACGCTATTTCCTGTTCGTGTCACAGGTCAATCCCATAGCCCCATATGCTCCATTTGGAATCTTTAAAAAGAGCAACGAACGAGCCCTTAGAAAGTGGAAGTTAAAAACAAGCGCAGATTGACAGTTAATAAAGTGGCGACAAGTTGCCACCGGGTGGCTTAAAGGGAACGTGGCAACTGTGGCGTTGACAACTTGACCCACTGTGTGTGTGCGTGTGTGTGTGACAGGGCAGCCCCGCCCCTGGCTGCCGCCCAGCCGCGTCTCACTCCGATCGACCAACGAAAAAATTTGTAATAAAGCAAAAATTTGTAGCTTCAAATTTCACAAGCTGTCCGAATATTCAGTTTCAAGGCGACGCGGCATCGGCTTCGCTCTGACTGGGGGTGGGAGTAGAGTGAGAATGGGTGTGGGCGTGGGCGTGAGCGTGGGCGTGGCCATGGCAGTGTCGCTTTCTACGTTTACCAGCACAGAGGCAATCTTAGTCAAAGCAAAAGCAGCTGCATAAATTAAACACACATTTGTCAACAACAGGCAACAGCCAAAAGGAAGCAATTAAAACAAACAATTCCACTCAATGCCGCATGCCACATGCCACATGCCGCATGTCGCATGCCATGCTGAGTCATGCGCCGTCCGGCATGCGGCACGCACTGAGCAACTGCACGTTGACATCGAGAACTTAATTTGTGGACAGCTCCAGGTAGTTGTGTAGAAGGATTACAATTCATGTGAAACCCCTAATGGGACGATTTAATTTAGATATGTGGGCGTTTCACTGCCAGACCACTCTTTTCCGATTCTATAATTAGCTATATTCATATGTTGAAGGGGCTTTTTTAAAATTGAAAACCAAATTCACAACTCTTGATATCTAATTCAGTCAGTTAGTGAAGCAGCTTTGGGTTTACTTTTAAAGCAATTTCACTCAACCTGAATCAAAAGAAATACGTCTGGGTCGATATAAATATATATCTATTCAGAATGAGCTAAATTGCTTTATATCCGATTGAGTTAAATGAGTTAAAAGCTGCACCGCAAGCATGCAATGGAAGTTACGACGTGTCCCTACATGTCATATACATAGGTTATTTTTATAAGAATTGGTATTATTAGGAGTGCCTGTTATATTAAGCTTAAAGTTGAAATGCCTATCGATGATACATCAAGTCTATATATTAAGTGCTCATTGGCTAGGTCTGTTGATTCCACTATTGCCATGAATGAGCCGTCATTGTATAACAAGTCTCTATGTTAAGTTTGATCGTTTTGGAGAGACGATCATTTTAGCAGATATTCATTTAATTTTCCAGATTGGTAAAAATGGATTCTATAATTTTGAATTCGTTATATAATCCTTTCTTTTTTTTTTATGCCACCAAGTTCATGCTATTAAAGCTAAGACCGGTTTGAAAAAGCAAGATCTTAAATTAATATTTCATTGTTATATTTGCTAATAAGCAGCAACGAAATATGAAATATGTCTACATATATTTTAATATAATTAAATTCAAATTAAATATAAACATTTATTTATCTTACTCTATTCAATGTTACAATTTATTGTGAGTCGTAGTATTCGAGTGGAGGTGAATTTTAGCCTTCACTACTTATATTTAAGCAATATTAAATTACAGTTATTACAGGTATTGGTAGTTAGTGTTTTTTTATATTTTATGTATTTTCTTTAACTTTTAAATAAATAAATAAATTTCAAAAATGTAACTTGCTGAATTAATTTTGATTCAATTGTCAAGTATTATAATGGGTTGCTCTCTAGTTAGATTCCTATTCAATTCTTTATCAACAGCTATCGACATATTTGTTTTGATATTTAAGAACAATTTGAAAATGAATTGTATGAACTTGCTCACCTTTGTGTTGCACATTAATTGAAAATGCAACCAAATTCATATTATGAAAGGAACACAGCTGGAAAATGCAATGTGAAATGAATTTCCAATTTGGCAATTTCATTTCGAATGACCAGAGCATGTGACACAGAAATACAATACTGCTCGAACCTGGCCAACAATCGATAGTCGAGTGCTGAAAGAGAGAGATGGGGGCACTAAAGGAGCAGAAAGCAGAACAATTTTCACGCACTTTTCAATGGCTGCAACAGCCAATTGAAAGCATTTTCCTTTTATGAATTCAGTTGACATTTGCCGCAACTGTTTTCGCTGGAATCGGGAGCTGGGAACTGGCTTAGGCGATAAGCGAGCACCCATATCAACAGCGATTCAGTGAGGGCGTGAGAGGGACAGAGAGGTGGGGCAGAGCGAGAGAGAGGAAGTGAGCTGACTGCACATTACACGATAATTTTCAATAAATAGTTTCTGGCCAAATCATTTGCTGCGTGCCACGAACTTTGCGGAGCTGGGCACAGAATGCGGCACCGCCTGTGCCTGATGTCCCAAACGTGACTGCGAGCGCACACGAGACGCTTAAAATATCATATTTGCGTTGTTTTATTTGCGCTTCTCTTTGTTTTTTGTTTTTTCCTTGGGTTTTCGGTTTTCAGTGGCTGCACAAAGTCAACAACAATAAACGAAATGACAGCCGCCATTGTGCAAACTGAAACTGTGGCAACTCGGATTGCTGCCCCACTTGTCACTAGCAGTTGTGAGCGTTTTATTATTAGCCCTCCCCGTTCCGAAAGACAGTTTCCTCTCTCCCTTCTTTTTTTTTTGTTTGTTGTTTTGGACTGGGCTCATATCGATACAGCAGGCTGGAAAGGGTATGCCAGTGCCGCCTGCACGGCAAGTCGGCAATTAGCCTGTCAGGGCAATTAAAATGCTAAGGGAAAAGGAATTGCCGCTGACAGGCGAGGGCAAAGGCAAACTGCGTCACGAAAGAGCAGCGCCAAAGGTAGCTGCCCCACGTTGCAGCAGCGACGCCGCCTTCGAAGTATTTCGCTCCATTTAGCGGGCCCACATAATTCCAAGAAATTAGCGTAATCCATTGCACGGCGACTTGGCCTTGTGCTGACGTCAAGCAAACTCATGCAGCACGCGTCGAGCTCTAAAAATAATATCCATAAATTTACAAAGTTGAGCAATGGGATGAGCAAATTGACAGCCCAGAAGATACCCAGCCTATCAATATCAAGAACATATATACTATGCGGGGTCTGCCACGCCTCCTTCTGCCTGTTACATACATATTAACAAAACCATTATACCCTGATTTCCCATTTTCAATGGGTTCAGGGTATAAAAATGATTCACCATTCATTAGAGGAGCGACCTAGGATATACTCTGTAAGTGTAATTAATTAATTTAATTTGTTGTATAATTAAGTCGTGAAATATTTGTCAAAAAGAAACCAATATACTCGGTTCACTTTCATAAATGAGTTTAGATACAAACTTGTTATTGAACTAGCTCTTAAGACTAGGCCAGACTAGATCAAAAGATCTACCCTTTTAGTCAGACTTGTCTTATTCCAGGGTATGTCAATTAATTCCTTGCCTTGCTGAGATTCCTTATTGCATACTTAATCGGAAAATGTGTCATAAAAGCTGTTCGCTGGCTCTCCAGTTGTTGCAGCTGCTCGTCTGCATCGTCTTCTTCTTAGTAAAACAAATTTAGCAGTAGAAAGAATTACAAATATTTAATAAGTAAATAAGTAGCTGCAGCTACAGATTAAGCACAAGTATTTCCCTTCGTTCAGCGGGAAAAGCAAATCGCAAATATTTTCTAAAATTGAAATTAGTTCAACGCATTTAAAACAAATTATAGCGTAATGGTGGTTTGTTTAAAGGTACAGTAAACACTCTAGTGAAGCACCAAAACTCAATTAATAAAATAATGTATATGTGTATTTATGTATGTAAATACAAGTCATGTTTTAGAAAGCGTGCAATGTCTTCTCTTTCGATGTATATTCATTTTTAATGATAATAATTTTAGCTATTTATTTTGATTCTATTGGAGAGTTCGCATTTGCAATAATTTATACACTTTAAAAAAAAAATCATTTAAATAATTTTATAAAATTCAAATACATATATATTGTATATTAGAGTATAATTTGTTTAGGGTCTTGCAAGACGGTTTTTAGAGGTTCTTTGAGTAGTATGTCTTATAACTGTTTATAATATGTCTTCAAAACATAATTTTTCTTAAATTATATTTTATATGCTTTGTCTAGACTTTGATTATCTTCACTATTCCTTTCTTATGCTGACAATTTCAAAGATTTTACCTAGCAAATATATTTCTTGTTTAACTTTGGTATCAAACGTGAAATTTACAGCCCTCAAGCTTTAATTTCAGCTGAGAATTGCGTGCAGCTCTTTAATTGCTTAAGATTTTCATTCCACTTGTCGAGTTTTTACTGTGCCACAAGCACATTTCAAGCATCGCCAAGAGCGTGCAAGGGCTCCCGCCTGCTTGCCCAGTTGCCCGGTTGCTGGCACAGCTAGGTTGTCTGCCCCCTGGCAGACACCCACTCACTGAAATAAAAACGACAACTCATTTAGCTTCATAGAATCATGCCTTGGTTGACGTGAATCACTCACTCAGGCACTCAAGACGCCAGCGAGGGCGCTGAGGAGGCGCCTCAGTGCCATGGATGGGGAAAACTATTTTCGCATCTAACTCGCGGCGGCCTATTAGCTCTGACCGAGATGATCCCAAGTGGCGCAGCGTTGGAAAATTTAGCTCTCAAGCTGTCACTGGGGCGTCTGCCAGACGAAAGAGGGTCTACTCAAGACGACAACAAACGAACTGCGGAAAATGCGCGGACAAATGAAAACGCAAACAAGGGGCGAAAGCAACACGAAAATGCAAACTTTAGAATTGCTCATTAGATACGCTAGTTTTTGTGTTTTCATGTACGCACAATACGCATGCCTAATATACCAAATATATTATGTGTCTGCCCTAGGTGTGGCTGCGTGATAAGAGAAGTAAGTCGTGACACGAGGAATAACGATAGTGATAATTTTGTGAAAGGATAAAGTTGTTGATAGATGTGTTTCAATAAAAGCAATCAAAGTAATGTATATCTGACAAGAAACGTAATGCGTGACGCGAGAATAACGATAGTTATTAGTATATGTTAAACAAATGTTTTCCAATAATAAATAAAGATGTTGATTGATGCATTTCGATTAGAGTAGTGTTTTGTAACGTATTGCTCCGTGATAATAGAAGTAATAAAAAAAGACTTTCTTACGGAATACTTTTCCATACAAAGGGAATAAAGCTTTTGGTTGATAAATTTATATAAAGGTAGATTAATAATAATACCGTGCACTGTGCTCTAATGTAATATTTTGTAATATATTTTAATACCACTACATAATATTTTTATTGAGTTTCAGTACTTTTCTGGAGTTACAAAAGGGTTAATATATTAAATCAAATAAAAAGTAAAAAAATATTTGTAATATTATTGAATTCGGATATGTAATGCTTCGAATGACTGAAGAATAAGATTGGTTAATGCTAACTATTATGATAATAAAGTTGCATTCACGTTAACATATCGAATTGCGCAACAAAACTAAACCATAAACAGTTATCAACTACCAACTCTACGTTGTAGGTCTTTCAGATAACATACATCACCTTGTAGTGCTGCACAACTTCAACAACAATTTTCCTTCAGCCCTTCAGTTGTTGATGGCAAACGCACAATTTCGAGTACTTTAGATATGTCACGCGCCCATCGCTAATCCCTGGCAAGGCATAGTAAAAACTTTTCGTAAGTTTTATGCGCTGCTAGCAAAAGAGAGGGAAAAACACATTTGACAGACCAATACAAAGCGCTGGCTGGTCTGGCTGAGGGAGGAGGCGGGTGCTGGGCGCAGTAGTAGTTTAGCTTTGGCTCGTGTCATGTGATGAGTGCTCCTACTTTTGACTGACTTAATGAGGCTGAGCACAGCGTATGAAGTGCGTTTACTTACACGAAAAGTGCCGACCCGGCAATGTCAAGGCGCACCCGAAGCTGTGAAGGTCCATTAGTGAACGAAAGATGAGCAATGAGCCCGATGAACACGAACTCGAGTCATAAGCAAAAGTATTTATGCACGTTGATGAAACTGTGTCCTATCATGCGATTGAGGTTTAAATTTAATTTGCAAATTCAATTAGCATTAAAGTCTTGGTTGACTTTATGGTGGGGGTAAGCCTATATATGAAAACAAAGAAAGAAATGAATAAGAATTTGAGTAGAAATAGGAATAGAAACAAAAGCAATAGGAATAGGGAAGAGGATTGGATGGAATAGGAAAATTAATTGGAAATAAACTGACGTAGATTGATAAAACCAACGGTAAGGGATAATTTATAGATAAAAGTGGATAGGGCACAGATAAACAGAGAGAAAGTAGTTAACACAAAGTAATGGGAGTAGCTGTATCGATATAGGAATACACGTGTGAATGGGAGTAGGAAAAATATAAAAAAATAATAAATTTAATATAATTTAAGATAGGAATATTAAAATAAGTAAATAAGGAGTTATTATTCTAGGGAAAATTATATATGTGGGTAAAAATCGTAGTTGTAGTAGTAGCAGCAGTAGTAGTAGTAGTAGTTTTTGAAATAGTAGCAATACGAATGGTAGTAGTAGCAGTTCGAGCAGCAGTTGTAGTAGTAGCAGTAGGAATAGTAGTAGTAGCAATAGGAGTAGTAGTAGTAGTAGCAATAGGAGTAGTAGTAGTAGTAGCAGTAGGAATAGTTGTA
>NW_022045983.1:18094-32095 GCF_001654015.2 Drosophila navojoa
GACGGACATTGCACAAAACCAATATACTAATTCACTTCGTGAATGAGTATAAAAAGGGTTTTTGCATATAGAAAAATATATGTGTATGTCTGAGGCCCTTATTTATGTACTTATTAATTTTGTAACCTTCATCAATTTAATCTAAATAATTAGACTAATTTACGACGAGTCCAATAAATTTATGGCATATGTATGTGTCCCACATTTTCATACTATCTAACACACATACATATATATAGAGGGTTCTTGGGTGTGTGTGGCCAGAGTTCATTAAAAATTCGTTTGCCACTTGTCGAATGTCTCGTTAAATGTGACTTAATCCAGTGCAACGTCAAAATTTGTCAGTTTCGAAAGGCTTATCGCATAATTAATGTTATTTAAAGTTTTAAGTAAATATACGCCAAACACCTACATGCATACACATGTATTAAACTGTGTGTGTGTGTGTGCCATAAACTTTCAAAATATGCTGCGGTCGCTATGCTCTGTAGAGACGCTGCTTATGCAGAGGTATATTGGACTTAAAGGCTTAATATGCTACAGAGTGAATTAAACCGGTAACATGTATACAATACTATTTTACCTATTTTTATATTCATTACTATTTGTATTATTATTATCGTTATTGTTGGTGTAAAAGTTGATTGAAAGAAAAAGTGTTTTTGGCTAACAGTTTTCTTTGATACATATTCAAATTTTCACAATCAAAACCCTTTGAATTTTATTCATAATATGCTTGTCCGACCCCATTACATTCATTCGTTTCATATACTTACCAGGGTATCTTGCCGGTCTAGCATGCACTCTCGCTTGTCTCGCTTGTTGTTTTATGCTGTTTGTGTTGTTGGCTGTCAGAAATGTTATTCTTTGTGGATCTTTATGGGTCGCGCGGCGTTGTGTGTGTTCTGTTCCGTTCCGTTTCGTTTCGTTTCATTCTGCTTGCTTCCAAGCAAATAATGATAAAAACATTCATACATACACATCTATATATACAATTTTATATGTGCGTTTTTTGTTTGCCTGCACGATTATGTGTATTTCACTTTTATGCTTTTCCCAAATAAATTTGGATGTTATTTTTGTTTCTCTCTGCTTGGGCGGATGACGTAACAGGCGGCTGTTGGGAAATTATTTTATAATAATTTGATTTAAAATAATAAAAAATATTCATATGCATATTTTCCATGCTGTTGCATTCTGTTTTTCTTTCTTTCGTCTCCCCCTTTCTCTCTCTCTCTCTCTCTCTCTCTCTCTCTTTGATTTCATTAATTGCTGTCAAAATCATCGGAAATCAATTAAAAATTATTTATGCTCGCATAAAGGATTTCCAGTCGTTGTTCCAATTGTTGTTTTTGCTGTTGTCGTTGTTGGTGTTGTTGTAGTATTGTCCATTGGCTGCTCAATTGGTTGACCGCAAATTGCATAATTTCAATTAGATTCGAGAGCTGGCGGAAAATGTTGTTACAGCGCGAAAATAGAGGAAATGGGTAGAGCGCATTTTCTATTATGCTCGATAATTACGACGGGCCAAATTTGAACAATCGACAAATGCGATTTGCTGTGTCATCATTTTAATTTAATTAATTATGACGCGACAATATCTGCCCGAAGCCATTTGAGCCGTGGGATCCACAGACCCCACAGACATAAATGTATTTTTTGGACAATCGTATTTTAATTATTTTTGCTTGCTGTTAATATCTGTTTCATGTGAACCATTTTAATAAAGCAGAGGGCTTCTCTTTGATTTGTGAAATTATCAATCCACTGACAACTCACTGCCCACTCCGCTCACTTTCCTTTCGACTGTTCGTAAGCCGATAATTTATAAAAATCCCTTTGATATTTATTGGCAGACTTCATTTTTATTACATTTAATCGCTTACATTATGAGTGAGGCCATAAAGGAGCTCAGCTCGAGATCGATTTCGCTTTAAATGAGGATTTTTTCTCTGAACTGACTTATATAAGCTTTAATCTATTTATTTTTGGACCATCTGTCCTTATCTAACTCACTTTTTCTCACCCATTCTCGTTTCGTCAGTTTGTTCCGTTTGTCTCTCTGTCTTTCTCTCTTTTTGGTTTGCTTTGTCTATTTCTCACTCTCTCCTCTCTCTCTCTTTCTCTCTCTCTCTCTCTCATTCTCTCCCACTCTCTCTTTGTCCCTCTCTCTCTTTCGCTCTATCTATCTCCCTCTGTTTCTGCTTCTTTTCTCTCGTTTTATCTCTCTCTACTACTCTCCTTTCATCTCTTCTCTCAGTATATCTACCAGTTTAGTATTTATAGGCTTTTTTATTGAAAATCTTTTGTAATAGTCTTTCTCCCTCTCTCTCTCTCTCTCTCTCTTTCTCTTTCTCTTTCTGTCTCTCGCATCCTTTTGCTGTTAAAACTCTCATCTAAACTCATAGAAACATATATACTCATATAATAATATATTCGTAACTATATTCAATTATTTAATATTTTGAAGCTGGAACTCTTCACCCATAGAGCATCGCATATATAACTTTATATATCTATATATTTTTTGCTTTAATTATGTAGGTGACACGCAGGTATTCTATATTATAATGCACTGCCAACAACGACATTTCTGGCTAACCGCACATGACAAAACTTGTTGGCCATGTTCGTTGTGGCCCAAACAGCAAAAACGACAACAACAACAACAGCAACAACGAGTTGTGAGAGCAATAAACAAAGCCACAAATGCGTTTTGAGGCCGAACAACTGACAGCGGCCATATAAAGGAATGAGATAGAGAGAGACAGATAGAAATGGCTATCTTTATATATACATATATAATATATATATATATATAATATGTAAAGAGAAAGAGAGAGAGGGGGAAACAGAGTGCTCAGAGTGAGAGAGAGAGAAAGCGCTATAACCTCTATATGTAAGTGCTGCACTTTAGGGCGAGTGTTGGAATGAAGAGGGATAGGATAGTGAGGAGGGGCGGCTTACAAACTTTTTGGATGGGGCGTTTGGCACGCTTAATTAAAACGGGGCTCACGTAGACCCGAATCCAACCAAAATGCTGTCACTGTCACTGTCAGTTTTTGGTCGAGAGCCGTAGCCGACGCCGCCGCCGCTTGGCTTCCACTTTGAGCCAAAGCTAATTTGGCCACTTTTATTTGGCAGAAGTCGAAAAAGAGGCAAAGCGAAAAAGGAGGAAGGAAAATGGAGGCAAAATTGAGGAAAATGTTGCAAGTGTCAAAGTGCATGGGAAATGCATTGCGGCACATTAATTGCATAAATTTCGACGTTGCTTTGAACTGAATGCGGCGTAAATTAAAGAGCAAGCGAGACGGCAAACGGGCCGCACGAGAGGCAAAAGTCATTAAATGTAGCTGCAGCACCTGTATAGTTGGCGCTGCCAGGCAGAGTGCGGGTGGTAGTGGGCCTGGGTGTGGGCGTGGTCGTGGTGGGGTTGGGCGTGCCTTCTGTCATAATTTGATGCCTAACTGTGTCAGACGCTGGTCGGCTGCAGTTGCAAGTGCTCATGCATAACGCATTTTGGCTGCGCTGAAAAGTATGCTATGAAAATGCAACTCAGACCTGTTGCCACACACACACACACACACACACACACATACACTCATGGAGAAGCAAAGGCACACAGTTGACTGGTTTTTGGGGCAGCGCTTTAAATCAGTTGCCATTTCATTAAAATGCACAAAGGCAGCGGACCTCTGTCTCTGCTCTCCTACTCACACTCACACTATCGCTCTCTCCCTCTTTCTTTGTCTTTATCCACCCACTCTGGCAACGCTTTTTACGTTCAGTTTTAACGCGCTTTTCTTTTTTCTTCTTGTTTCAGATTAAATTCACCGTTATGAAACAGCTTAATGCCCATCAGTTGCAAAAGCTTTGATGCAACTTTTTTATGGCTCGACGCAGCCTAACTTGAATTAAGTAAATGCCGCAGTTTAATTAGTCTGGCAACGTCAAAAAACATCAGCCGTTAAATAAGAGCAACCAATAGAAAAAATGCATAGTATAATCAATCAAAGTGAATTAATAGATACAAATATATACATACATATGTATGTAGATGTGTACTTTTTATTTTCGACAAATTCATTTTGCTGAAAGGTTTTTTAACGTTTCAATCAAAGTAAATCATTTTTAATTTCAATTAACATATTTTGTATAAGTATTGAATTATTAAATATGTCGAACATAATATTTGTGTATGGCTGTTTTTTTATGTAATAAGCCAATTTGTTTGTTATTAAATAAACACATTTAAATTAAACAACCAGAAGCGCAAATGAAAAGAGCCTTGTTTATCCTCATCAATATTATAACTAAACGAAAAACCCAAATCCAAAATAAATTGAGGCGAATATCCCCGCCTTCGCATAGAAAAGCTGTCAAATTTACAGCACACTCAAATGGCAGACGCGTCGCAATCGAATGTTCTGAGATGGCCAACCACAAAGCACCAATAGCAGGGCCTCTCTCTCGCACACACAGGCGATAAGCATTCTGTATTTTTTGTTGCTGTTGCTACTGTAAAGCTTTTGGCTGCCTCGCATAAATAACTGTAAAACGTAACGGAGCCAAAGTCGAAGTCTATGAAAACAACAAGAAGTAATGTGACGTCACACAAAATAACAGTTGCAGCTTTGCTTACGGTTCTTGTTGTTGTTGTTGCTATTGCTGTGGTTGCATTTATTTTGAGTGGATTTATTTATTTGCCTTGCCACGAACAACAACAGCAACAGCAACAGCAAAAATTGGATAAAGCGCAATAAAACAACGCAAATCAACTAAAAAATGCGCTGCAATAAAAGAAGCAAGAAGAGAACACACACAAAAAAAAAGGAGAAACAAAAAAAAAAAATAAGAAAAAATACCCAGCAGCACCCGCACAAGTTTTTATTTTATGCAAATGTAAGGTGTCCCAGGTGGGAAATGCACACGTATGCTACGATTCTGCATTGCTCCTGATGCCGCTGCTGCTGCGTCTGCCTCTGTTGTTGCATTTGGCTGCTTTTTGCTCAACATTCAATAAAAGCAACAACAATAACGGCACAGGTGTGTGACGCGCGCAAGGCAATGGGAAGGGATAGGAAATGGCGGGGGCAGCGGCCCTTGGGTTATGCTGTTGCTCTGTTGTTGTTTGTCTGCACGTCTGTGTCTCTGTTTGGCAAATGCCAACTTTATTAGGAATTTTGCAGCTGTTTGCGAGCGTGTGTATGAGTGTGAGTGTTTGTATGGGTGCATGCAAGTCAAATAGATGAAAGCGGAAATCAAAGCCTGAGCCAAAGCTCATTGGCGCTGCTTGCATGCATATATCGACTGTACGTGTGTGTGTGTGTTTTTTAACTCAACTTATCCGCACAGCACATTTGCGTGTAATATGTACGAATGAGTTTTTGTTTTTTTTTTTGTTTCCGATTTCAGTTTTGCTCAATGAAACGCAATGCCGTGTGCAACTGTGTGCGTGTGTGTAAACAGGTGTGGGAGAGACGATTGCAGAGAGTAAGTGAGAGCACGGGCGAGAGCGAGTGCACAGTGCGCCTGTCCGTTGGCTGTGCTGAGCGCAATTGCTGAGCGCAATTTCCCTTTATATTAGCTGCAACAGCAGCTGACAGTGGTGGCACACATTAGTGTTAACAGCTGAAATGTGAAATGATCACATGGAAACCTGTTAGGTTTTATTAGTATTAACGATTCGTATTGTTTCTTTTGCAATGTATTGGGCTATTAAATAAATCCTACTAGATGCTGTTTTCTATTATACTGCTTCAGTATTAGCAATTTCAAAGTCTTCATCATGCCACATATCACCCTAATTAATCACAATTTGGGCTTTTCTTTTGGCTTAGCAATGATTTTACTTGGCCATTAAGCAAACAAAGCTCAAAATGAACATTAGAAACATTAGCACATCATAAGCATAAATTTAACTGTGGCTCATAAAACAGTAAAGCTCCCAACTAATGGACGGCATTTAAGGCGCAATAAAGGCTCCCAAAGGGGCAACTGAATCCCCTCCTCTTCGCCCGCTAGCTACTCTCGCATGGGCACTACCAACCTGTCTAAGACAGAAAGCAAATTGTCCTTTATAATTGACCACAAGTGGGCGCTGTGGTCGTTGGAGGCGTGGCCACCACAGCCCGGACAATACGAATGGATGAATGTAAATGGACAATTATTATTAACTGCAATAAATTTCACGCACGCACAATTTACATAGAGAAGCACGCGAGCGTGCAGAGGCTTACAGTACACCATAGTAAGAGAGAGAGGGAGGGAAAGAGAGATGGTGGGTAAGTGCGGGCTGGGGGTAATGAAGCGAATGGGTGGCTGTTCGGTTGTTGTATTCATGTGGGAGTTGACGACACAATCTACATCACGTACAAATCGTTTAAGTGCAACACATAATTGTTCGAGGACCCCAAAACAGCCATTTTCGGATAGTATAATTGTGTTGAGCGTAGGTGTGCACGCGAGTGTATGTGTGTATGTGTATGTGTGTGTTTGGTATTTAAGTGTGTGTTGGTGTATGTCAATAGCAATTATGGGTGCGGCGTGGATCGAGATTGGGTGGAAAATACACTGAACATAACTGGAGTTCACTTCAGTTGAAAAACAAAAGAAAAATATCATTAATTAATTATGATTATCAATTATCGAATTAAATATTATTATTGAATAAATGAATGCCACTTAAACAAAAACATTTTCCATTTTGTTGTCAGTGTTGCCATTTTCAAAGTCAAAGGGAAGCAGAAGAAAATTAGTTTCAAATTGAGAGAAATAAATTGAAAATATCAAGCAGAAAAATGTTTAGGCGTTTGTAATATAATACAGCTTGTGGATCAGATTTTATACAATTTGGGTTCCTTATTTTAGTTTCGGACTACATTGTATTGCTATATATTTTTCAAATATCCTTGATGTACTTACAACAAATCTGTTGGTCACATTGATTTCCCTTGGAGCAGCTGAGGATCAGCAAATGCCAACAACAGATATAACGTCGATTCTTACTAGTTCATGGTATGCCTGTGCGCTCGCTTAAATTACATAAATTTTTTCAGTGTTTAGTTTTTGGGTGTTAGATCCAGGTAAGTGTTTCTTTTTTTTTGTATTTGCGCCTGGACTAAAAGTTTCGGCATGACAAGCTCCACTTAAGCTGCCACAAACAATGCGCAAAGAATTGAAAAGTAATTTCGACGCACAACTAACGAGAATTTCCCTTCGTTCCCAGCTCTGTGTGTGTGCGTGAAGGCCCACGCTTCAAATCGATGTCATTGTTTGTGTGTTGTTGTTATTGCTGTTGTTGTTACTTAGTTGTGCATTGTCCATTAGCGCGTTGTTTAATTGAATTGTAGCAATTAAAGTGCTTCAATTGATTTTAATCGAAAATTGCGCTCATTGTTGACAACTGTTGTTGTTGTAGCTTACTTGCTCGCTCTGTTTCGCTGGTGCCGCTAAGTACAGTTGGCATTGCATACCAGTCGGCGCTTTGGCAGTTACCGTTAATTGCATGACAAGTAGCGCTTCATTAACGCTGCCCATTCAAATGCCGAAAAGGAAATGTGCAATAATGTGCCCAAAGCCTTGAGGTCAACAACAGCAGCAGCAACAACAGAAACAACAGCAACAACATGAGTGATACGCATATTGCTGTAGCCAAAGCTCAACAGGCTGCTTTTTCGTTTTTCTGCTCGCAAACGAAAAGAAATTTCCCCAACACAGAGCGTAAAAGTACCAACCGGCGGCCACTCTCTCCACTCACTCGCTTGCTCTCTCTCTTTCTCTCTATCCCTCTGTTGGGTTGTCGGGCTCACTGCTCGCTGCTTGCTGCTCGCTGTTCGCTGCATAACTGCCGTTATGCTGTCGCTGGGTGATATTGGGCTGTCGCCGCGACTGCCGCAACATGCGCTCAGCATTCAGTACGCAACGAACTTTGCAAGCAAACGGTTGTCGATGCTCTCGTCGTAGCCCATAGGAATAGCACGCGTCGCCGCTGCCACGTGAATTTCAACAGGGAAAAAGGAACCCAAAAATAAGCACGCGCGCGTTACACATGTGCGTGCCTGCATGTGAATGTGTGTATGTGTGAGCGACTGTGTCGGTGCGTGTGTGCGTGTATTTATTTATAAGCAGCCGCCAATGTAAAAGTGTGCAACAAAGTTGAGAAAGATATAGAGAGCATAAAATAATCCAAAATCTATAAATAAACGAGGCGCTGCAGTTGACAAAAACAGCAGAAATACAAGAGATACGAAATTAAGTGAAATGAAAGCGAAATTCAAATTCGAACAGCTGCTGGCAGCGCTGCTCTGTTCGCTGCTTGCGTTTGCCGTCGCTGCTGCATCGGAAGCGCACTCCGGCAACAGCTACGGTGCATCCTTCATATCAAATCCGGCTATATACGCCTATACCGTGGCCAATCAGCAGCAGCAGCAGCAACCACAGCAACAGCAACAGCAACAGCAAAGACAAAATCTCGACAATCAGAACTTCATAAACTTCGACACTAGCAATTCGAATGCAAATGTGAATGGCAATTACCGCAATTACTACTACACGGATGTCAGTGCCACGCCCACGCAGAACACACCAGCCGTGAGCGCAGCCCCGGCCGCAGCCACGCAGCCAGCCCCCCTAACGGGCTGCACTCTGGACCGCCTGGCCGTCTATAAGGTAGTCCTGCACACCTATTGGACCCGCGAACTCTTCCCCAAGCACTATCCGGACTGGCGCCCCACCGCCCAGTGGACCAAGACCCTAGGTAAGAGCGGCCAGAGTTTATGTTTTCATTTCTCCTCGTTGAGCGCAATTTTTGCTTTGCTAGAAAGTTTCCCTCGTCCTCGACATGGAAGGTAAAACATAGACACACCTGAACTAACATGTGGAAATTTAATCATTATTAAGTTTCGTTTGGTTCTTCAGCTGGGATAGTTTGTGTCGATTTATTTTTAGATCTCGAGTAATTTAAAAGAGGGCAAATCGGGTATATTGGTTGCAAGATCAACTCTGTAACATCAGTGAATAATTTAGTACAGGGTTACATGGGTTTTTACATGGGTTTACTTAAGTAAATATTAGAGAACAATTAAAATGAAATATATATGTATATTTAGTATGTGTATTGTATGAGATAATGCGGATAATGTGCGAGGCAGAAGAAAATATGATTATTGTCCTTCTGAATGGAATATAAATAGTATATAGTAACTGTATATTGTAGTCTTTTTTATTATGAAAATAACTTTGAAAAAATAATATTTCTAATTAGGTTTTAAATAAAATTATATTGTCAGTTTTTATGTATTCCATACTTTATAATGTATTAAAATTATATATTATTTTTTAATTTATACTTCACATTTTATATTTGCAAAAAAAAAAAAAAAACAGTAATAATATTTATTTTAAAAAGTATCTCATACATTAAATATATTTTATTCATATTAATCTAGTTGGTGCTGTTATTTAAATATTTAACTTTTTTAATTGTTTTCAAATCAAACTTTTCTTTCTTATTCTTGTCTTTCATGTTGCCACGAGATTGCAAATGATTGTTTTCATTTGACATTTTCACGAATAACAAAACAATCAATAAAATTAATTTAATTGTTCACCCTTTTTTTCGTGAATAATCATATACATATATATAAGCATATAATCAAGAGTTTAATCAGTTGAATTTATTGGCCACGCTTAACTGAGAATCTAGCTGCGTGTGCTTTTGCATGGGAGGCTGATAAAAATCTTATAAAAATTTGCCAAGTTGGCAAAAGCAGAAGAAGAACAACAACAACAACGATAAACAATAACAAAGCAGGAAGAGAAAAAAAGTTAAGACTAATTTGTCACAATGCTCGCAACTTGGCAGACATATAAAAATAAATCGAAAAGCAATTTCGCAGCCCAAAATATTTGGTTGTATTTGTTGCTGTCGCTGTTGCTGTTGTCGTTGTTGTTGTTGTTGTTGTTGTTTATATTGTTGTTGGGTTAAGTAGATAGATATAGAGGCCTGGCCCAAATAGATGAGATACAGATATAAACACAGATAGCACACACATTGGGGCAGGGCTGCGGAGGGAGTCCTTGGCCGCATTGGCATGTCGCTAGTCTTATCATGTTTTTGCAGATTTAGCTGTCAATTTATAGCACGCACACACACACACACACACACACCGCACATAGAGCGTAAAGGAGTGAGCGAGAGAGTGGGTGGCTGAGAGAGGAATAGAGATGCCTAGCACCAAGGAGCGAGCACGAGGGAACGGCAATGCGAGAGTAGACAAGTAAATCTGACAGCCGAACAAGCGTTGCCTTTTGCCGTAGCATACTTTCAGTCACACCCACAAACACATACATATATACGCACACACCCCGCACAGCCATAAAAAAGGATAAGACTAGCGCCTAAGAAATGCGATTTGTACGTGCTTAGGCGCTGTATGCCTTGCCTCAGCGTCGAGCAAAAACAAAAAGGAAAGTAGAACAAGAAGCAAAATGAGCAAATGCAGTGGAATTGAAATACTCTAACTTTTAGTTCATATATACCTGTCTACATATAGCTTATAAATTGTTTTTGATCTAGTAATCACATCTGTTATATATGTTTCATAAAAGATTTACTTAAAATAAAATCAGCCATTTTGCAGATTTTTTTTTTTTATCAAGATACATAGATATGTATGCCGATATTATTAATGTCATATTAGGCTACATATTTAGCCTCTGCTGAAGAATATGTATTTGAACTATTTTAAACTTAGAATAATAATTAAAATTTTACGCAAAATAGCTGAATAACTGAAGGATGTTTTTATTTTATGATTAGCCCTCTGCTTTATCTGCTTTCGACTGCCCTCTACTGTTTGTAAGCTATAATCACTAGAGAATTCTATCAGATTTCAAGCCTATGGATTTGTTTTATATTTTTGTGTTAAAACATATCTGACATATTATTATTACCAACTTTTCTAAATAAATTTTATCCATATAAGGCTTAAGGTAGCTACAAGAAAATGTATATGTTGAATGTATTTAGAAATCAAATCAATATATTTTAATATCAGCGATAAATATACAGAAAGATTAGAATAATGTATTCAAGCATTACATTTAGAACACATCAAACCAGCTTACAGAGATACAGAATCATTGAAAAAATTATCCTATTTGTGTTCTACGACATTTATGGTGCATCTAATCAATTTATCCTAAGCTATATTTTTTACACATTCTTCGTTTTCGTAATATAATTAAATTTATTTTATAAGACACGACTAAATATGTGGATCATGCTAAAAATATCTTCGCCCTTCGACCGTTACATCACTCGTAGCAAAGTGAACTTACCCTAGGGACAAGCATGAGCGCAGCGAGAAATTGGATAAAGTTGTTGCTCAAAAGCTACTCTTGTGCTGCTTCTCTTCAATTATTGTTGTTGCTGCTATTCGTGTCCTCCTCTGTCTCTTGCTCATCTGGCTGAGGCTCTGCTGAGTTTTGATGTTTTGATTTTTGCACTGTTGCACTTAAGTTGAGCTTTTTTTCATAAGACTTTTGTTTATTTATGATTTTGTTTGTCAGATTATAATCAGAGTACTACAAACGGTAAACAATGCATCAAGAACTAAACTTAAACTATATGTTAAATATGCGAAAACTTCGACCAGAAACTCTGTCAAGTTTATTCAAGAAACATTATTCTCAGAACTATTTTAAAGTCGCTTCTAATTAAATCCAGCATTGCCGAGTGCTCTCCCTCCCCTTATCTTTCCCTCACGCCACTCTCTCGCATTTGCGGTTTATTTTCAGCCTTAGAGCGTCCTCTCTCTCGTCTCTCCCACATTCCCTCTCATCTTGTCTGTGTTGTTTATTGTGTCGACGCTGTAATTTATAGTATTCACCAATTGGAAAACATTGCGTATACGTGATTTATATGCAACTCGTGCAAGTTGGGTGTCCACAGACTTACAGTCCGTACTCTACACTGGCCGTAACTACCCGATATAATGCGTATAATGCGCTTCTTATGCTTAAAATATTGACTTGACAATTTCGAGAATTGCGAGCGATAAATTTTGATGCTTTTCGTTGAAAAGTTTTCCCGCCTTCGTTCCTTTCTTTTCATGCGAATTGCTAATAAATAAAAAATTTTACACCCACTCAATTCTTTATTTGTGCTAGCTTTATATAGCCTTTATTTTCGCTTTATTTATTTGAAATTTATTCGGTCTTAAAAAATCGCTAATAAAGTTAGCGTGAATGACATAAAAAATTCAAGGAGAAGCCCAATAAAAACCTTATATGTGTAACCTGATAAAAATGTTGGACAGCCAGTCAGGCATTTCAGACTGATCAAACATGCAAAAATAAGAGGTATTAACTGAACGAATTATATAAATTAGTCATATTTGTTCTGTCTATTTTTCAAAAAATGCGAATTTAGGTAAAGATTAAATAAAAAGGTGTGAGGAAGAGAGACCAGCTTTGTATAAATAGTTTGGTCTTGTGAGTAAGCAAATAAAAAGGCTTTCAAGTAGTTAAAGAAATTATTATCAGCATTATTCTACCATGAAGTGAGCATGGAGAACATGTAAAGTGCAGAGTGAGCTGCGAAAGCCAGGAGAGAATTGCTTAAGGAGCGAAGAAGCTAAACGGAACCCTTTAAATAAAATAAATAATAATAGTTATGCTGCGATGATTCTGAGCATCCTGGAGTATTTTCTCAGGATTCTCGTTTACGTGGAGTGCGCATATTTGTCAATAAATATGCGTAGCAGCTCAAGTAGTACATCAAATATTTAGAGGAACTGTGTTTGTTGCTTAACAGGCTCCGAGGCTGCGTTTAGAAACGGCCAAAGGCAGCCCGGGAAGCTGGAAGCGCAAAAACCAGTTGAATTAGTAGGAGCTGCTCTTGGGATGGATGGCAGACAGCTTCCTGTTGCTTGTCATGTCCTGTTTATAAATACATACATTTCTATACATCTATGTGTACGTATAAATTTCAGCATCCGTTACATTTCAACTGGCGAGCATTGAGCTGGCACAGCAGCGGGACATCAGGGAGAAAAGTGTTCTGGGAGCTGCAGCTGCAGCTGCAGCTGCTCTTGCTTTACTTTTCTTGCCCTGGGCTCGACCAGGGCGTGGGCGTGGGAGTGGGCGTGGGCGTGGGCGAGTGCTCTGTAAATTTATTATGAATGTTGAAAAACAAGCAGCGACAACAGCAAATGCATTTCTTGTGCCTTTTGTGCCAAGTCATGGCACCCAAGACGACGAAGTCGCCGACCGGCTTGTCCTTTGCACCCGCGCTCATATTCCCAGCGAGTTGTTAAATTTCATTTGGTGACATTGCCCGCTGCCCGCTGCCTGCTGCCTGCTGCCCGGGCGCCGCTGTTTTGGCCAACTTGCAGCTTGTTTTTATCGCAAATTGAAACCAAAATAAAGTTTTTTGCCTCCATGGAGCCCAACTAGCCGCCGAACCCGAACGCAATTCGGACACATTGCGCCAGTTGCAATGCCAACGACATATTTTTCCAGTACCCGCTAAAGCGTGAGTTTTATAAAGGGGTATATTCATAGGCATAGAAATGTAAGGGACGTAACATTTATTTTGTTAATATTAATAAAAAACCAAATTACAATAAAGTAAAAATATACATATATAAGTATATTTGAGTAAAACTTTAACCATTGATAGAGTAGAGTTGAAAAGCTCGACAACTACAGAAAAAGTGGTTTCTATAAAAGAAGTAAAGTTGGAGCACAAGAATAAAGGACCAAAAATCTAGAGATCTGGAGCGGTATAAATAGATCCTTTGGAATTGAGAGATATCCTTTATATAAAAGAAGAGAAAAAGAAGACGACGATGAAACGGCAGAGCTACTTATATGCATTTCTGATATGCCTTATTGCATTTATGATTTAGGTGTTTAATCTGAATAAGTGTAGGAAAAGATGAAAAAAAACAAGTAAGAAAGCTCTAGTCGAGACTGCTCGACTACGAGATCCCC
>NW_022045983.1:36370-68979 GCF_001654015.2 Drosophila navojoa
CATTATACCCTGATTTCCCATTTTCAATGGGTTCAGGGTATAAAAATAATAATAATAAATAAGCACATATATGTATACGTACATATAAAAAAACGTTTACACACTTGACTCTTTTTTTCTCGCTTTTCCGTTACGCAAATTGGCATAAATTAGCCGCGCTAATTACAAATAAATTGCGCAATTTGTTTTTGTAACACAGGCAGCAGCAACAACAACAACAACAACAGCCGCAGCAGCAACAACAAATGGAGGCAATTATTATTGTAATGTGATTACATTATCTATATGATTACAATTTAATTATACCTCAGATGTGCTGAACTGAATTTTCCCGAGTATTTAAATTTACAAAGTGCATACAATAATATTTTTGGAATGTATATCTATTTATTTTTGTATAGATTAGAGCTAAAGTAGTAAATAATAAGTTTTTTAAATTCAAATTTCCGCTTACTGTTAAATGAAATATTTCATGTAATATTGCAAGTTGTTTCTACAGCTTTGCTACCGAAGGTGTCGTAGATAAGTCTGATGGTACAACTAAGATCACATTGTAGATCTATATTAGAAGATAATTCTATTAACAGTGTATTGAGCTGTTAATAACATAAGTGACAATGCTGGGGGTGTTAAAGCAAACTTTTATCATTATACTCTATACATGTATGTTCTGTAAGCCTTGGTAAATTTGATTTTCAAAATAAATTTAATAAAATTTACTATTTATTGATTGAACAAATTTATAACTGTCCAAATATCAGTCAGTTAATCAAGAGACCTATTATTCACTAAGGCATTGAAACATTGAATATATATATTTAAAAGAAACTTATTTTCGAACTGTGAAAATCATTTCGAAGAGACACAAGCTACAGTACAATCCTTATTTCTAATAATGTGATCAATATTGATCAGAATTTTATTTTGAACCTTCAAATCTAGTTTGTTTGTCATAAGACTTGATAAATAAATGAATGGGACTATACGTAAAAAACATTTCTTAGGGTTCTACTCGCTATGCTTTAGGTGTTTCCAAGTCTTGCATTTTCCACAATTTTATTTTCTATAAAAGGTCCAAAAATATAATTTAATTTGTTAAGACAATGTTTCTAAGAGCTCTATAGTGATTCTTTATGCTTAATAAAATTATAAATTATTTTTTCATTAATTAATTAACTATATTTTATAGTTTTATTTTGGCATTATATGTTTTTTCAATTTTTGTTTCTTTGCTTACTTAAATATCGAAAAAATAATATTTTCCAACTGTATTCCATATGCAATAAAAATAAATACAATATATACATTTTTCTTTTCAAACGTCGAGTAACGGTAAACAGTTATTTCGAAGTCATATATAGTACGTACATACATATACAAAAATATATAAATAATTTCTGGATTGCATGAATGCATTTAAATCATTTATTATTATTGATGTTGACCAATATTTATTTATAAACTTTGAATTGATTAAGCAGTCGGTAATCAACTAGTACCTCTTTGTTTTGGTGCTATTCACTCACTCAATATTTAATTTTCGTTAAGCCGAGCCCCTATTCACAAATAGGTTGTTATCTTGCCATAGAGCTTCCACTGTCTCTCATCGTCCATATTACCCCATTTATTTGATCTATCTCACACAATTTCACCTTTATTTTATTGTGGAGCATAAAAATCATGACATTTTAATTGCAATATTTATGACACAATTATCCACAAAAAAAAAAAAAAAAAAAACAACAACAACAACAACGGCGGTGTGGCAGCTGGTGCTTAAGCGACAAAGCCTGATTCTGATTTAAATGTGATATTTACACAGTTCTTGTTTTGGTTATTTATGCTATTGGCTGTGTTTGCGTGTGTATGAGAGTGTGTGTTTGTGTGTGTGTATTTGCGTGTGCATGTTTATTTTTCGTAATTTTATTTGTATTTAATGCTCGGCGCTTAAAAGTAGGCTACAGGCGGAATACAAATATATACGAATGGAAATCCATTCGAATTCTGAGAGATCCTAATTAAGTGTCGCCCATAAATCATGAATCCTGAAAAGCGCCTCATTAATAATGCATTTGCATGCGGCAGACAAATGAAGCCCGATTCGAAGAACTCCTTTCTTTTCGCCTTTGCAGTTTTTTCTTGTCGTTGGGGTTATTTATGAGAGCAAGCCCCATCGGCCCAGATCCCAAAAACTTTTGACCACACAAAATGCCTTAATGCTCGCAATATAAAAAAAATCTGGCCAAGATATGTTGGAGTTGGCTTTTGAGTTATGCCGGGCCACAAGTTACAGTTGCTGCTAATGGCAGCCTAATTATGCTGACCACAACGAATGCGACCGCACACATACACATACACACAAGCGTACGCGCTCACGCCCTTCGTAACCCCTTCTCGTACTTTTTCTCGTGTCTCTGCCCTTGTCTGGGGCATAAATTTATGCTCATTGCTTTTTCCGGGCAACTTTAAGACGCGCGCACCTTTTGGACTACATAAATCTTGGCCAGGTGGGTGCGTTTTGTGTGTGGGCGTGAACTTGACGCCCCCTGCGCGCCCCTGCCTCCTCCTGCGCTTTATGCGGCAGACAAGGCGCAGACAACATGCGTGTGGCAAAGCCAACGCGACGCACAAAACTTTGTCTGCCTTTGCTTAATGCGCTCTGATTGTCTGGGTGTGCATGTGTGTGTGTGTGTTTCTGTGTGTGTGGGTGCGAGTCTGTTTGTGTCTGTGTTTCGTTTGCGCCCTACGGCTGGCTCTTCTATGAGAAATGTCTACAAATTATAGCACAGTTGCTGCTTATTTAGACCTTTATCGGAGCGGGAGAAGCAGAAGTAGAAGAAGAAGAGAGCAGGAGCTGAGTAAACCCCGACCAAGTGGGTATTACAAGTTTCGGCTCAAGTTAATGCGAGCTGTGAACCTCTTATTCATCGGAACAGCTTACTCGACTTGAGTTTTAGGCTCTGTTACAGTTGCGGCAAACAGTTTCGAGTTCGCTCTTCGCTAACAATTCCACCGACCAAAAACTTCATAGTTGCAAAGTAATTTGAGTGCTATTAAATTATTTAAGTATTTATGGCAGCTCAGATAATAAATAGTATGAGCTTAACTACACAAATATTATTGTTGTGGATGAATGAACTATGAATTTAGTTTGAAGATTATAAAGTATTATATATGTATGTATGGCTGTATGGCTGTGTGCAAATATATTTATATACATGTACATATAATCTCTTTAAATACGGTATTATTAGTATGATATATATATTAGTACTTAATTTTTATCATAGAGAAGTTTATAAAGGAAATTATATAAAATGAAAATATAATGATATTATGATTGATTTGTCCAAGGAGAACAAACACCACGATATACTAGATTACCCAATTAGCAGTTACTGCAGTTCAAAATGATTAACAAATACTGGTTCGGTACTGGACCAATAGTAACCAAATATTTATTGCATTTAGACTTGGATTAGATTGCCTTTAACCTGCAATTATATCATAAATAAAATAAATAGATGGGTTGTTTCTAAACTCTGTAAGATATAGCGAGCTAATGGACTTGTTTGGTTCCCAATACATAATCGGAATATGATAATAGGATATACATATTTAATTTAAGCTATTTTCTGTTAAATTCGAGAGACTAGACTGGACTAGGCTAGACTTTACTATATTAACAATAATTTTGTCTTTGCCTTCTTCTTTTTTGTATTTTTTTTGCTTATTCGATATTTCCATCAGCATTCTCGGCATTTTTTATCTCTTACCTAACCCCAATCGCAACGTTGTTTGTGGCATTTTTCGTCTGGGCTTCTATATACATATATATGTTATACAAATATTTCATTTGCTTATGCCGAGGCACGCGTGTCCCACTCCCAGTGCAACCGAAGCGCCTGCGACTGTCTGGCACAGTTTAACGCAATAATTAAGGAAACGCCGAAGGAGCAGCACCCAAAACAGACGTTGCCTCGTATTAAATTCGATATTTATACATGTTTCTCTCTCTATGTATATGTATAGATATTTATCTTTATGTATTGGAAGGAAACTTCGTGGAGAGCTACGTGACACGTCTGAATAAATTGTTGTTGGGAGTCGCCGGCGGCGCCTCGCATCAAATTTGAGTGCTTGCAATGAAGCAATAAAACATAAATTCATTTAATTAAGCAATTTGATGTGGCAAGACTCAAAGACACAGACATAAAAATAAAATTTAACAAGCTGCCAAGCCGGAGGGAAGAGAGAGGAGCGCGCTGAGGCAATAGAGGAGAGTGGGCCAAAATGGGAAAGTTTTGATAGTGAGCAATTGGTACGCATTCGACCCCAGGGAGTGGCAATATTTTGTGCCCCAGTTAATAGCGAAAGTGGATAGCGAAAAGCGAATAGCGAATAGCAAATAGCGAACAGAGGAAAGCAGGAAAAGGCACTGAAAGGAAGCTGGAGGAACATCAAAGTGTGCTGTGTGAAAATTATACAACTTTTCATTTTTATGGTCATGCGGCGGCTCAATTTTGCTGGTCAATCAGGCGTATAATAAGATAAAGTCATTGCTATCACATCGCCTGATGGCGCTGATGGAGCTGAGATAGATGAGATGATGGACTGCTCGGATACCAAATTAACCGTTATCCCTCAAGTAATCGCAATGCATTTCAAGTGGGCCGCAGCTAGCTGGAAGCCCACACAAATCAGCACAGAAGTTTCCAGTTTCCAGCGAACAGACTAGGGTAGCTGCCGTTTGGGTCCGGGCTTGGGTTTGTCAACCCGCAGGAAACACGAGCTATACCCTGGACAACTTCAAAGCAGAGCAACAGCAAATTAAATGTAAAAACTCTTCGGATTAAATATTGCCAACAATATTAAGTACATTTTCACGGCGACGTCGTCCAAGTGGCTGACAAACCCTTCGAAGCAATCAAATCACAAAATTTCTTTGGGGTCTGCAAAACCAATTACA
Source organism: Drosophila navojoa (assembly GCF_001654015.2). The sequence continues at coordinate 41,340 of NW_022045983.1, forward strand.
GTTCGGCCTGTTGGCAGTTGAGGGGTGCACGACGTTGTGGTTAGAGAATAATAATATATAAATTCTAAATTGTCTTTAAGCTGAAAGTATATACCGCAGAATTTTATATTGCTTTGTTCTTAAGCCTTAAGTCGCTCAAAGGCATTTTATACTCTTTTAAATCGGGTCATGCCTTAGATTTTCTAGGCTCATCATGGATGTTTTATTTTTGGCCTGCTTTAATTTATAGTGAAATCTTTTATTTATCTGTATGTAGTCCATATATATTTAATAGTACCAATGTATCTTTTCTTTGAGAATATTATTTAATACAAAAATAAAATCAAACAAATCAATAAACAAATCAAGTTGATTGGCAACATGTGAGTCTCTAATTTAGGTCTATTAGCGCGGGATCAATTCGAGGCGCATTTTAAGTGTGCTCAAAGTTTTGACCAATAGAAATAAATACAACAGAACATGAACAGCTTGAATGTGCAAGAGAATGCGCTAAAGCGTTAAAAAATATACTTTGAGTGGAAGTAATAGAGGAGCAGGAGCAAGAGCAGGAGCAGGAGCTGGAGCTCGAGGAGGAGGAAGAGTAGAAAGACGTTGTCTTGTGTGTGTTGGGGGTCGGTTAGGAAAGTAAAAACTTGGCTAAGCGTAAATAAAGCAAATAAACTTAACGCAAGCAACGCGAACCCCGAAAAAGTCAAGTTGACTAAGCTACTTGTTGTTGTTGTTGTTGTTGTTGTTGTTGTTCTTGTTTTGGCCAAAGAAAGTTGTGCTCAAGTTTGGTTTTGAGACAGTTTAGAGTTTGCTTAGCAGCCAAACAAAAACCATAGCATACAACGGGGCGTGTTTTGTGGGCAGCTAACGAGAGAGACAGAGAGGCAGCGAGAGAGAGTGAAAGAGATAGAGGGAGTGAGAGTGAGAGCGAGAGCGAGGCCGAGGTAACAGCCGTTGGTGTTGGTGTGAATAATGTTGCTGTTATTTATGCCTCAATGCGTCACGCCCCAAAAGCCGCACCAACCGCCCCCAAAGAGTGGCAGCAGAAGAAATTGCAATTTCCACGCCCAAGTTTCGGGCACTTTCACTTTATGGGCAGGGAGCAAGCCCTGGCTGCTGCTGCTGCTGCTGCTGCTACTTTTTATTAAAAGTTTTCCTACGCCCAACAACAACAACAACAACTACAGCACGGGCGCATTTTTTAAAGTGTTTTTTATTGTCGCGTTAACCGACCGCAACGACTTGCAGCCTGTTGTGGCAAGGGGCGTGGCAGGGGCGCTAACTTTGCCAGCTGCGTAAGTGTAAATTATTGTTAAGGTCAAAAAGTTTTCTTCATTTTTTCCCACTCTCTTTTCTATATATACATACATATGTATATACAATTTTTTTTTAGCTGTGACTAGTTTTGCTTAGTTTCGTTGACTGGGCTATAAGTTGATGGCTTTAACTGTAGCACGCGCCGGCCAGCCCCACTGACTGCATAATTTTCGAGCACATTTCACTTAATTAACGCGCTCATAAAAATGCCACATTAACTTACAATTAGCGACGCAGTCCACGCAGCGCTTTAGCTGGAAAGGTCAACTGGCCGGCGCGACTTAAACAACCCCTCAGCTACCCCTCCCCATCTACGGGCAAGCAGCTGCCCATCCCCACCAAGTGGCAGTCTAATAAACTGCGTGGTTTGTTTCCTATGGTTGTTGTTGTTGTTGTTGTTATGGGTCTCTCTTCTTCTTCTTTAAACATAAATTTATGTGCAGCACCCGAAAAAAGAGCACTTTCACTTGCGCCTTAAGCTCTGCCAGTCGCCACATCCACCTCCACATCCACGTCCACTTCCAGGCCCTGCCTTCCTGCCTCAGCGCCCCCGCTCTGCATTTCCTTCTGCCCTCGCTTGACATTTGAAATATGTTGGCGCATTTTATGTTGGTCAGCCGGGGCCAGCAATTAAATGACACTGCCAAAGGCAAAGCCACTAAAACACCAACTGAAGCAGCTGTTCGTTGTGGGTTCACTCGACGGCCGAATACGCCGCCGAATCCTAAATGTTTTTACTCTTAAATAGAGAAACATAAAAGCAAAAGAATTTATAATGGAATCGAAATCATATTAAGTAAATTCCAATATAAAGAGTAAATTAAAAAAAAAATATTAAAAAAAAGCACACGCATATTAAAATATAGAATGTTATTTAACAAGAAATTAAAAAATATAATAAAAATAATAACAATAAAAGATATACTGTGATATATTTATTCGAAATACCAAGAAATTTTCCTGATATCTCCAACAATGTCTATCTCTCTTATTTGTAATCTGATATGATTCCAACAAAAAGCAATATTTTTGGATTAGTTTTACATAATCGGATGGTTTGAATTCCAGATTCCCAGATCAGTTCATAAATAGAGAGAAAATGAATCTCGGAATGAAACTCGGTGAGAGTTGGACACACACCATAATACACTTGCTTCAAGTGTAACTTTAGTTTTTCCAAAAGGGAGACAATCTTAGTGCTATCCCGCATATATATTCTCTATAGGGCACAAATATAGCCTGCTCGCGTCAGTCTATCTGAGTTTGTAAACAGAAATTTCTCTCATGTTAATCTCAAGTTTTACAAATACTATATCCAAATCACATCATGTAGCTCAAGCGCCATGGAAAGAGTATGTGTAAAGTGCAAGCTGGAGCTGTGCGGTAGTTGTGGATATAAATTTCGCTTGACAACTGTACTTTTGGAGCGTTCAGTGGAGCCAACTGCGCCAACTGTCGAGCTCAACTGGACTCGAGGGCAGTGGCTGAGGCTTTGCTGGCGTTGATGGCCCCTACATGATTTGTAGCCGACAATTGAAGGCCTCTTGGTGGAGGCATTCAGCATCCGATAGTAAGCCCAGAAAAGGCATTCCTCCCCCCGTGGGGAGGGACGAGCCGAAAGCAGGGTCAACATCAAATTTTAATGCTACTCATAATATTTTCATGCCCACAATGCGCAAAGGTTAAAAGTGCCAACGAAATAAATGCGAAATCAGCAAATACTCAAAAACGTATGTGTGTGTGTGTGTGTATGTGTGTGAGTGTGGGACATTAATGTCACAAAAAAATGCCGAAAAAGATATGAAAAGTTTTTCCGTATTGCTGCGGCTCAATTATGGCTGAGTTTCTAATCGAAAAAAATGAAGGGGTTTGTGATGCGACAAGCACAGTGACTTGGAACAAGTGACTCAGACAGTGATTTTGGTAGTGAATCCCATAAATAATATATCTATTATATATGTTTATATATTGCATTATGCATAGCATATGATGTGATATTGTACAGCGTATTATTTAACAAGATATCGTCTTCTTCTTAGAGCAGTACCGGAGATATTATATTACTATACTCAAACTGATACTCGGCGAGAGTGATACAAATTGCTTATATGAAATAATAATTTTAATTTAGCTTAAACAAGGCTCATGCTTCAAAGCTGCTGTTGTTCGTGAAAGGAATTCACGTAGAGTTGTTCAGCTAAAATTTTGGAACTCTTCTTTATAGTAAGCATAATAATCTGAATATAAATAGAATAACATTCGGAGTAATATTCATCTGAAAGTCATATACTATACAAACTATTTCAAACACTTGAAGCAAACACACAAAAAGCATTAAAGAATTTTGTTTTTAGTATATTATATAAAATATTGATTTTTTCTTTGTATTATTATTATTATTATTATTATTATTATTAGTATTATTATTATTATTATTATTATTATTAGTATTATTATTATTATACACTCCTAAGTAAAGCTTGAGTAGAAAATGCTTAACTATAATGGAAGGTTATTCGAAATCTAGTAAGCTAATTAAATGCACCTTAGTTCAGGCAGTTAAGAACTTACATTCTAAACCTTATACAATCAGTGCTGCCCGATCACAGTCACAGTCACTCTCACAGTCATTCACAACTTTCAGTGCAGTTGGTAAATAAATGCTCTCATCTCTATGAAGTTGAAGAACTACCCACACACACACCTACATACACAACAACTGAATTGCCATATGCCATTTGGCTTTTGTGGCTAACTTTCAGTGCGCAACTTTCTCAAGGGTTATACAAAAGGCTCAAAAGGGTTGTCCTGATTGTTGTTATTATTATTGTTGTGCATATATGTACATATATATACGTGTGTGCTTGTGTGTTAGCTCCATTGAGTTATGTTCGACAGAGTAAACAAACAAACAGGCTTAAAAAAAGGAAATTGATTGTTGCATTGCTCAGCTCGATTTTCCTTTTGATACATACACACACATATATATGTGTATATATGTATATGTGTGATTGGTCGCCGGGGGAAGGTTGAAGGGTAAATGCGTTGCCGTACAATACGTTTGCAATTTGAGATCATAAAAATTGATGTGCCCTTAACATACACAAACACAAACAGCAACACGCACACACGCATACAATGGCTTCTGTGTGTGTGAGCTTAAGTGATTGGCGAAGCTATACTGGGTATAAATATCAGCGCCACCTGTGGGCGGGCGGTGGCGCAACGTGTAGTTGAGCATGAAACGTAGAATTTATTATGTTATCGCTTCACCGATTTACTTTATCGATTTCACAATCAGCCAGAGAGCCAAACACTTTTGCTTCGGTATCAACACCTACCACCCCCCGCCCCGCAGTACGACCCAGCCCAGCCCCAGCACCAGCCCCGACCCTTAACCCTGGAACCCCACAGCCTTCCTGTTGAAGCCCTTTTTGCCGCCGTTTGACGCTGCTGTTCCCCAGATAATTTGCAGTCATGTTGTTTGTATGTGTGTGTGAATGAAGGTGGGTGTGTGTGTGTATGTGTGGGTATTTGTTTGTTTGCCTTGGCATTTTACCGATTTGCCTGGATTTTGGGCGAGCTCGCCCAAAGTGGGCTTGTGTTTGGCATTCGCCTGCGGCAGAGTGGCAAATATTATTATTTGTTTAAAATTTAAGGCCAACTGACAAGTGAGTTGACTTTGATAAGTGTCTCCAAGTCCGCCTTGGGGTAGGCCAATGCCCCCTGCCAGCTGCGGCAGTTCGACATTGCAATGGTTGCCTCCCGCTTAATTCCATTTAATTCTAATAATAATAATTCTATTTATAAGTTGTGAAATATGAAAACTATTGTTCGATATAAAATGACTATTTAAATAGTTTATTATTAGATTTAGCAGGACAAAGGATTTACTTGATATTGATTTAACTGTGGAGTGCTTAAACATTGTCAAACTGATATGAAAGAGAATCATATTTATTTGGAGATTTTCCTTGAAGACAAACTTTAAGGAGGAGAAAACATGTCGCACTCTAATATAATGTTATATTTTCTGAAACACTTTCAAAACAACCAAATTTAAGCCGTAATTCTTTCTTATTAGGGTACATAGAAACGGTTTATTCGGCCAATTCAATTTGGGCCTGGGGAAACTGAGAATTTATGCGCATTTTAAGAAAATTTTGTTTGCTATCTTAAACTCTGATCAGCGCTTGCTCAAGACTTATGCACTTTTAATGAGCTTAAATGGCAAACGGGAAAGTTTGCATTTGGCTTTGATGTGGGCCAACAGAAAGAGTTGCCAAGGACAAGGCAGAGCGACTGGCAATTTGGTAGCTAAGTGCCAGTCAATCTAATATGAATACACACACATACAGTTAAATATTTGTATAGCTTTCAGCCTATTTCTGCTACTCTTGCCCACCTCTCACTCTCTTCTTTCTCTTTCTGTCTATTTGCAGGTAAGCAAATCTGGATTATTATATTCAATCAACTAGGCGGCGTGTTTATTTTTAACAATCGGCCGCTGGGGCAAATGCTGTCGACGTAGAACCCTTCGTTCATCCTGTCACTGAATTGATAATAATTGGATTAGCGCATCATTTGCTGTGGAGCTGTCAGGGAGTTTTGGACAGTTGCGCAGCTTGCGGAGTTGGGTTAATAGTGCCCAGAGGGCTCACGGCACGTTGGCCACGCATCGAAGCAGACACACACAGTGTGCGCCCGTGTGTGTGAGTGTGTGTGTGTGTGTCTGTAAAAATATTTCACAAAATGTTCAGCGTTCGCCATATTTTTCAATATTTTTGCGTGCATGTTTATGGAAGAGTGGCCGTGGGATTGAGGGGGAAACGTAGAGGAGGACGCAGCGTTGCGCTTCAACAATTTCACAATTTATATGGCCAGGCACAGCGACCTAAATGCGAGTGTGTGTGTGTGTGCGTGTGTGTGGGGAGAGCTCTTTTGGCAAGTTTATGCGCCCTATGGTATTCATCACTTAATTTCCACGTGCCGGCAATGCTGCCATTGCCAAATTTATGACTTTGCCAGCGACGTTGTAGTCATGGGCTTGATTCTAGCCTCAGGCCATAACAGCACCCGCACATACACACACACACTCGTCCCACATCGTGGTCTAGTTGGAAAACCCCTTTGGCGTATATTGTGTAGCGTTTGCCAGCTGTCAGCGCATAAATAGAATTATGTCAGCTAATTGAATTTTCTCTCAGCAACTTGACATGGATTTATGCACTAATGCAGTTTCGCCTATGTTGTAATCGAATTTCTCATTTAACCCCGCCCACATTGCCCGTTCCCTCCCCTCGATGCACAGCAGAAAAGCTGTTCCCTCAAACTCTAAATTGATGCATTTCACTGGGCTACAAGCATATTTAAAGCCATCAACTGCGAAGCTCAACAGACTTTACAGTTGACATCAGCATTGCACTTAAAGTCGTCATAAACACTCGAAAGTCAATTCCGAGTGACACGATTACTGCATTTGCTTATTTCATTGTTACATTGAACGATTGTGGATTGATAGAGAGCGAAGCAAGACAGTTTAATGTGGATATATACGAATCAACTTAGCAATCAAACTGATTCATTAGAGAATAATAAACAACTCCGCTGTAAATCTCGCAATAAACTATGTAAATTCACAATGGAGTTAATCAAAGGGAAGATTTTTGTTAGAGTTACAGCAATAGCAATATATAAATGAAGTTTTTAGATGAGATATATATATATATATAGAGGCAGCATTTATTTAATATCAATGATATTGAATATTGCATTGACAGTCTTTGTCTAACTTATAATTTGGCAAATTAGAGAGCCACACATCAAAAATCAGAGCAAATCACGCTTATTGGCGGATATTGAATTTCAATTGTATTACATTTCATGCTGCGCAAGTACATATTTCAAATTGAATTTGAAATTCTATACTGTTATATACAACACATTAGAGACTGAAATTTTAATTTGAAAAGTTTATACAGAGAGTTTCCAAGCAAATCTGTAAAATTTCTTATAATAGAACAAATGAGTGCTCTAATCAGAAGTGCCCGTCTAGGATTATGGTAATCATAACGAATAACACAAGCTCACACACACACTGTCACACAAATCACGCCACGACTGCAATTGGGTTGAATTCATATTTGAATCATTTTAGCCCAGACACATTCTGGAAGCTGGATATGTAAATTCTTCCTATTATTATATAACATTTAATTGAAAGAGCTACAGCAAACGAGCTAGTCAATTTAAGCCTATTATGGATACAAAAATATCGATTTTTATCGATACCAAGGAAATGGTTTCCTAGCTAGAAGGAAATGTCTAGATCAACTCAGCTAGTCCAAATGGACTACATTTAGTCCACCATCATACTCCGAATGTATTGCATCAAGAGATAAGGAGTACATTAGGCTGGGAAAAGCTAAGCCATTTCCAAAGGAAACCTTTCGGATAACTTCAAAATGAATAACACTCAATCAGAGCCGAAGATGAACCAATTTAAAGACAATTTATGACGCTGCTGAAAATCTAAATTTAATGAGCCACATTGTTGCGGCTCGCTTTGATTTGATTGCATTGGAAGAGTGGAAATGGGAAACAATTATTTTGGTAAACTTTTGAGATACTGTAGGTAGGGCGGGGCGGAGGGATAGGATGCTGGTTACTCTGCATCATTTATTGTCAGACTTTTAAACTGTCATTTGTCTTGTGGCTGCGGTTGCAGCTGCGTTTTTCGATTCATTTGCCATATAATGCTACGAGCAGCCATACTCTTTTGATTGATTTTGTGGTTATGTCTGCTGGCAACGGGCCGAAACACGATACCCGACAGCAGTGCCCTTTAGCGCCCCTCCCTCACCTCCCACGCCCTCGACCAACCGCCCGCCCTACCAAAACAATCAGCATTCACAGTGACTGCAGTCACAGTTTACGCTTTATGATATACCGCACGCATTTCACCGGCAGCAGCAGAAATAATGAAGAATTTCGGGCGGGTGCGAGGTGGTGCGTTGTGGTTGTCGGGGGGCTGTCTGGGACTGTGTGGGGCCTTTTTGTGGGCTTACGTAAATCAAGCTAAGTTGGTTGCAATTCAATTTGCGCACTAAAACCCACCCACCCGCACTTTCCCAAAAGCATGTTACGCAAATTGTACACAATTATATTTGTTATGCCACACTCACACACAGTCGCGCACCCACACAGTCGCACACCCACACAGCCGGTACGCAGCGATAGCTGAAATGAGCATGAAATCTATCGAAACGTAACGAATTGTATCGAACGTGCCTAACTGTTAATGCGGTTATAATACGCCAGCGGATTATCATTGATTATGGATATGATTGTGCGTGCGTATGTGTGTGTAGAGGGTGTGGGGCAATAATAGCTGTCGAGCGGAAAGGAGCACAGCCGGCACTAAGTTCGCAGCCAGTTCACGAGGGGCATAAAAGTTTGTCCTGCGCATTTGCGCCACACTCGAGTGTGGAGCATAGACATAATTTCAATTTTCATTTGGCATTAATATCTGTGCGAGTGTGAGAGTGTGTGAGTGTGTGCGTCCACAAATTGCCGCAACGTTGGTGTGCGGAACGTGGGCTCCATGTTATATATGACTGCAAAATGCGGCATTGGCAAAATCCCAGGAGTCCGCTTTAGATGATAGCACCAAATGGCAGGACAATGCTAGTTATAAGTATCCGCAGCACAGTTGGTAAGGGCTCGAACTACCACAATAAATACACACACACACACACGTGCATGTATATGTGGTGTGCCTGATCTGTGACATTGGCTATGCAAATTTATTGAAACAAGCTGGGGCAACTCTTGTGCAATTGCAATTGTGAATTCACAATTTTGGGTTATTGAGTTTCAGATCATTGAGAAATTTCGGTTGCTTTAAATAAATTTGGCCAAAATAGAAAATATAATCTACACGATTTGATGCCAATAATATGTATAATTTTATTGCTAGTATATACATATGAATATTTTAATTATTTTTTATATATTTATTATTTATACTTTTTATCGAATCTACGTCAATTAGAGTTACGGTTAATGGAATTAATTCATAGATTTTAAATTTAGTGAGTATTAAATGAGGGGGCCTCTAAGTATATAGTTGTTTACCGAGCCATCTTATTGCGTGAGAGCAATCTCGACATGTTTTAAATGGCTTGCATTTATGAAATATACCAAAAATGTATTTTTTTATAATTTTTATAATACCGTTTGTACTTTTAATCAAAAGACATCGTAAGGAAATGTTGAACTTTCCGTTTGTCGTCTTGCTTCAATGTTCCGCCAGGGTCAATTTTGTGACGGCTGATTGGAATTCGAAATCTAATTAGAAATACAAAAAATTAAAGACAAATCTTTTCGTTCTCTTCACACTTATCCCGTGAACGTCAATTTTGTGAGGCCATATAATTTGCTCGCAAATGGCTTTTAATTAAAAATAAATACAATTTTAATCAATGCCAGTGCTCAAAATTGTTGTAAGCATCTGCCCAATTTACAATGCAAATCAAAATAACAAAAGTTGCAATTCCAAGCGCTGACAAGAGGCCATTAAGTAAACCAATGAAAGTCCAAACTTGGCCCAAGCAGAAAAATGAAGAATACAAAAAATAAATACAAATTGAAGAAAAATACGAATTTCATAACAGGCCCATCAAGCTGCGGTCGCGGCCCAATGCAAAACACAAACAGATTGTGTTCTTTTTGCGGCGACGTCGGCCTTTCAAAATGAAGGTGCCGCCCGCCACTTCCGGCCAAGATGGCGGCCCACCCGCTGCTTCCGCCCGCCTGTGTCCCGTTGCTGGCCTGTGCGCCGTTGCGTGCTTAATTAAATGATCATCATTTGCGCGCAATCAACGCACAAATAAATTTTCGGTCTAGCTATCCCTAACTTCCACCCCAGCTCTCGCGCTCTATCTATCCCTCGCTCCCTATCTCCCTCACTCTTTAGCTCTCCCCCAGACAACAGACCCTACTCCATTGGAATGTTTTGTATAGCCTAACCCAGGGCGCTTTTACGTAGTTTTGTTTGTTTGGCTGGTTTCCGCTTGAAATTATACGGCATTTGTTGCTGTTGTTGTTAGCGTTGTTATTGTTGTTATTGTTCTCTGTTGTTGCTGCCTTAATTAATTCCTAATTTCGCTCCAAACAACATTCGCTTTGACTCCTTTTTCGTAGCGCATCTTTAATTGAAAATTTTCTTCAAAGACGTTACGACCAAAGTCCGAAGTGGTCATGAATACGACTTCGCACGGAAAATACTCTGATGTCCAAGGGCCTCTCCGAATTTGCGGCGAGCAATGTATATATGCGCCTAAGTAAATATATATCATGCTTGATCAATGAACTCTAATATGTGATCTATTGATATTGTCTAGGATTTGTATGTGTGTGTATAAGTAAATATAAATAAATATATTTATCATGGATAAAAAAGATTATTTATATATTTTTTATATATTTTTAGTATATATTTATATATATATTTATAAGTATTTTTATGCTTCTAAATTCTTTATGAGAATAATATTTGAAAGTAATGTTCTTTATGTATATATGTAAATTTGATGTCTTATAATTTTGAAATCTCCATTTGCCTTTCACTGAAACTGTATTGCTCCTATATGGGCGGACCCTGCTTAGAGTAAATGGACTTCGACTTTCGACACCTTGTTCTTATCTGCGTTTATGGCCAGTCCGTCGTCTGGTCGGCTGGCCGTCTGCGCGTCTGGTTGCCAGCAGCTGTTTGGGCATTTGACAGTCGCTTTTCATTCATTTGCATATTGCTTTCGCACTCTGCTTTGTTATTGCGTTGTTTATGAATGCGTATTACGTTCCCTGCTTTATAGCCGCACTTTCAATTGTCTCGCATAAATTTGATTACACTTCGGCTGTCGCAGGGGCTCACTCGACTTCCCATTGCTGTCAATTAGCTGCGCGAGGTCCCTGGATATTAAAATTTAATGCAGCTGCTGCATTTGAGTTTGCTTCGGCGATTCAATTACACATGCGCTTGTCAGTTGGACAGGAGGCGTGTCCGCGACCCCCAGACTTAATTAGCCTTTAATATTCATGCACAGACTGCCCACACTCAGGTTGCTCATACGCCCCATGGCCTGGCATATCAATCAAATATTTAATTATAATTTTCATAGCAAATGCGCCTGCATATGCGATTTGTTGGGCATTAATTTCTAATGCAGCTGCTTGTCTGCATTTGCTATTCAGAGGGCGAGGCCCCTACGCTCTTCGTATATCATTTTAATCTCATTTCATCCACAACATTTCTGTGCCATTTAATATTCCATAATTTAATTCAATTTTTAACCGATTTAATTGCATTTGTTGTTGCACTCGCAGCAAAAATCTGCAAATGCCATTAAATTAAATGCCTGCGATAGTCATCAATTTTACAATTAACATGCACACACACACACACACACGCATATACAGCCACACGTGTGTGTGCGCCATACATTTTTGCTCTCAAGCTGAGATTCTCTATTGCCTTTAGTCAATTTGTAGTTAGCTGCCTAAGCAATTAACCCACATTCACATGAGCTTAATTTCACATGCAGCAGGTGCCATAATATGATTATGATTACGATTACGATTACGTTAAGGATAGCTCTGCAATTGGCAGCTAATTTTCAGCATTTGGGTCAGGTTTCAGCTATTAAAATATCTGTCAACTTTCAATTAAAAGAGAAAATTATATGGCAAGACTTGCTTCGATAGAAGAGAGCTCTAGAGGAAACATCTCTAAAGTTGATGAAATCCATCATTCTGGTTGTCGTATTGTTTTACATAGACCTCAAGACTTCAATTGTTTCTTCAACTTAGTATTACTAGCTGATGCATTCAGGATTTGAATTGTTTCTGGAACATAATATTCTTTAGTAGTAAGGTAATATTACTATGGGCAATTAATTTAAAGTCCATGAAGTCAAGACATGAATAGTTTCTATTAATTAAAATTATAGTCTACTTATCCAATATGCAAATTTTGGAAGAACCTCCGGGCATTGAAGAGCATTTTACCTAAAGTTGCTGAGATCTTTTCTAGAACCTTCCATAGTATCTTTGGACATTAACTGTTAGAATAGAATATAGATGATTAGCCAATATAGTGTAGTTTGTTTTGTGCTACATGTCTTGTTATTTAAATTTTGTAAAGATACTAATATCATACATATACTAATATCTTATAGCTATTTTAAGAACCTTTAATATTCATTGGTTTTCATTGATGTACCACGAATGCCTGTGTAATCCCAGAGACGCGCACGTCACATTTACACTAATGATTTCGGCTAAGTGCCACTATCAATGTATCTGATTGACGCTTTAGCAAAATAAATATATATTTACTTTTGAGTCGCAAGCTTCAGCGACAGCAAGTTCTGCGCTATCACATATCCTTTGGCATATTATTATTTCTTATCGATTTTTATATGTTTTCTTAAGCGTCGGGCGCCTTTGTAAGTAGACCCAGGGGTGTGATAAGCGCGCGCATAAACAAATTCACACCCACACGCAGACACCTCGTTGCCTAGTGAGAAATCTTCGCAGGACTTTGGCTTCGCATGCTGCCAAAATGGCTGCCAATAAAAATTAAAACAAAAACATAAATTTTAAGTGCCCCCGCAAAATGGGAGAGAAAATAAATGCTGAAAAGGAAAGCCAAAAAATAAAAATCCGAAGAAAAAAAAAATGTTTTAAGCTAATTCGTGCAGCTTTATTTAACACGAGGTCGGGCAAAAAAAGGGCGGCAATGACAAAAATAAAGTGAAATTTAGAAAAGCAGCCGAAGGAAAACAAGAACAAAACGCAAAACAAGTCATAAAGATAAAGCAAATTTATGGCTTAGCATTGTGCGGAGCCTTGGCCACAAAAACAACTCCGCTGGAGCCGCTGGAACTGAAATTAGGTTAACGATATTTCACTCTCAAATGCTGTCGCTGATGCCGTCGCCGTCGTCGTCGTCGTCGCTGCTGCCGTTGCTGCTGCTGCAAACGTTCTAAAAACCATCTACAGAATCTGCTGAATATGTTTTTACAAAAACAACAGCAACGACAAGAAAGAGAAGAACAGCAAGCAAGATGTAAGCTAAGTAAGCTAACTGAGTGAGAAGGCCGACTATAAAATACCCTATATATGATAACACAATTAAGACTGTTGGCCAAATTAATGGCAAATTATCTCTTTTAAGCTTTTTTTTATAAAATTGTATATAAATTATTTATATATAATTTAACAATAATTAATAATTTAGTTATATATAATTACGGTGGAATGTTTTAGGTATATTTACGAAATAAATCCAATATAAGATATTTTAGCTTTCAATATCTCATATTTTTCAGCTGTAAGACAATCATCAAATTTAGTTAGTTTTACATATATGAAGGAAGTGACCAGATATAGACTAGGTGAGAAGGGGGTTACAGTGTTCAGTCCCACAGACGTTGTAGTGGATGGGAAGATAAGAAATTTAAGAACCACAGAGATTGAGTCGAAATTTCAGACGTTATCAACTCAGCATCAGCTCAACATCAGCCAGTTCCTAGTTGAAGCGATGCGGAGACTAGCCTGTGCTACAGCACTTGTGCAGCTTACAGGGTATCTTTGCTGAAGTACATAAAGTGCGGACTATCTTTTGTTTTTGTGCTCAGTGCCAGTTTACAGTTTACAGTTTAAAGTTGGAGACAAACTGTTTGGCATGCCAAATGTCCCTTTTATCGCTAAACGACGCCTAAGTGAGGCGCTTCAAATGCCGCCCACTTATGCGGCGAGTGGCCCGTCTTGGCACACTCCCGGGGCACATTAGTCGCCGGAACGGCACTGATATCCTTTTGCGCAAAGGTCCTTGCCTTTGTTAAGTACTAGAGCCTTTTCGTATTTGCGCTTGCCATTTCATTTTCCGGCAGCGCTCGTTGCGGTCGCTCCTCAATTTGAAATTAAGAGCAAAGCCGCCAATAAATTCCTGGAAAAATCTATTAAACTCGTGTCCCTCTCTGCCTAAATAAAAAAGAAAAAAAAAAAATCTGAAAATAAAAAGGCCCATAAAATTAATTAAAATTAATTGCCACAGCATATTTGCCTTGCTTTTTTAGCAGCAGACTTTTCTTTTGCCTTTGTCCTGAATAGGGAATTTTCCCATCTTTGAGCTCAGTGCGCACTGATTACATTTCTGCATGTGTGTGGGTGTGTGGGCGTGGCCCCTTGATATAAAAATATTTGGGCAGGCAACAAAAACACAGCAAAAATAATAAAAGAAAGTATAAAAAGCAAAATGTTGAGAAATAGAAACTTATTTTGATTCATGCTTTAGCAACACAAATATCAGGCAAGAGCTGCGCTGGCATTGCGGCATTGGGTTTTGACCCACTTTGAGGAATCCACATGTGGTTGGCTGTGGCTGTGGCTGTGGAGCAGGTGGTTGCCAGTGCCTGTGCAGTGGAGCAGTGGAGATTTGTGAGGCTTAATTCTTCAAGGGTCTGTCTTAGAACAATTCATTCCACTTATCAAGACTTCGATCACAAAATACGTAAATTTTCATTGAGATGTAATTGGGCATCGAATGATAAAGAATTAAGTATTTAAATAATTGCACGCAACCTTAATAAGCATTTATGCCTTATTCACTGCGCACTGTGGAGAATATAAATAAATAAATATTTTACAAAATATTATCGCTTGGCTACCGACAAAATTAATATAGAGAAAGCATACGCAGTCATGTACATTTTTGTAATAAAAACTTTCAATATTCTGCAGTTTTATATTATTTTCCTTATTTAATTCTATTTTCATTTCTTATGGCGTTCGATCCACCCGGGGGACATTGCTCTGCATCTTTATTAATATATATACATATATAGATATCCATTGAATATCTTTGAGGCTAGCCCGTTAACAAATTGTTAGCCATTTTAACGAAAAAAAAATCGTTTCGTTCCTTTGACCAGTTGCGGTTTTTGCTTACCGCAGCTGCCTGCGTCAGTATTTGTATTTTTACAAAATTTTTTTTTTTTTTTTTTTTTTTTTTTGCATTTTGTTATTGGGAAATGAATTTTTGCTATGCTTTTGTTGGGCTTGTACAGCTTGCGGCAGCCTCACATATTTGATATACCCTGTACTTTGTGCGGAGCGAGCAGCAGTTGTATGATAAAGCTATATTACCTCCTGAAACAGGGGGTTGGCTGTGATGGTGGAAGTTAAGGATCTTAACATCTAGCTATTCATTTATAATCAATTATAAATCTTTCTATTTATATAGGATTTCTATGAGCTGTTTCCATCTATATAACAAGATTCCTCGTCTCTTCAAAGCCAAAGTTGTACCTAGACTTTGTCATGGAGGCCGGACAAACTCTGTTAGATCTACAAATTTAGTTAGTATAAGAACTTGAGCAAGCACATTTGGTATGCAGGCTTACCGTTAGCCTCATCCCTTATGCAATGTATGTTTGCTTAATCCGAGTTACTTAGCCCCAGCTGCAGGTCAACTTCGAGTCGTGCACTCTCGCCTTTATTATGCTCCCAAGTTTTCCTTTATGTGATTTTGTTGCTACCAGCTAGTTGCCCCTTTTTATATGCTTGTTTATATTTAGTTTTTTGCGCAACTTTTGTGCGGCCGCTGCTGCTGCTGGAGTTGTTAGTGTTGGTGTTGGGGTGAAAACTTTGAGCCCTTGCTCGAGGCTTTCGGACGCTTCAATTGCCAAATAGCTGCCATATTTCGATCGAGCGCAGAGTAAAGCAATGCAACTATTTCCATTTGCGAGCCAACCATTTAAACAGTTGGAAAAATCATTGGGAAAACTCATTTATGCTTTAGATGCAGCTGCGAGTAAGAGTTAAAGGGTTCGACTGGGTTTTATTTTGAGTTTGAGGATGAATTTTGTGCACCTGCAGTTCGAATTGAAAGCGTCGTCGTCTAGCATGTCTAACATTCTGTTTGCATTGCAATTCCTTTACGGTCTGCTAGGCAGCAGCATGCCATGCCAAACACCAACAACAACAACTACTACTCCAAAAATCTGCAGTTGTTGACGTGCTTACATTGTTGTTGCTGCTGCTGCTGCTGCTGCTCCTGCTGGGACTGCATAAATATGCTAAAAATGTAAATACTGTATAAAATATTGCACAACCCGAGAGCAAACCCGCACACGCACTACATGCACTTGAAATTTGCTAGCGTATTTTATTTTCATTTCAATTGGCCATCCGACGCGTGTGTAATACTTTCACATTTATCAATATATGAATATTCCGATTTATATATGTGTGTTTGTATGTATATTCCATATGGATGCTGCCCTCTTTTCCATATGCAAATTGAGAACAATTTTAATGCCATTTGGCGTGACCGAACTGCGTTTAATTAAAAAACGATCTCAGCAAGTAAGTTAAATAAATAATAAAAAAAAAAACAATCTGGCAAAAATGCGGCTTATGGCCACACAGAAATATGGCGTAAATATTCAATAAATGTGGCCAAGAAAATATCTGCGTCACACATATGAAAGTCCTGGCTGACTGACTTCAATGACTTTTCCACCGATTGCTGATCAAGGTAGAGCGTTAACTCTGGTATTTTTTCAGAAATTAATTAAACTGCAATAACTCTGCACATGACTGTGCCTAATTGGTTAAAAGTCAAGTGGCTTTAAAAAGTCAACTGAATTTTTTGATGCCCTAAATGGTATATTCTATATTCACACCATAAAGTAGGAGAACATTGATAGAGCTCTAGGATGCTCCAGCCAGCTCATCTCTTCCCACTCTTCTTCAACTAATTGAAATCAATAATATGCATTATATCTTGAAAAATTACAGTATCTGCCAATAGTTAGTGTCCATCAATTGAATAAGCGTCATCATTTCTAATTATGAATATCAATATGCCATACAAATATATGCAGATATGTATGTGTATACAATATACAATATGTAATATATGTATAATAAGTATATACAAATATATGATTTTATTTGAAGCCTTTCAACCTTTTTATCTCTGTTCATGATGTACTATTAAGTTATTATTATTATTTTTGTTTGGGTTTTCTATATTTTAGTCACGAAATTAAATTATTTGTAAGCATTACTATATTTCATGCATTTTATTACTACAAATCGGTATTTCTAAATATATTCGTTTGCAGGTACAAACACTAAAGATTTAATAATAGAATTATTTATAGATATGGATATTATTTTTACAGCACTTGAGAGCTAGGCATGAGCTATTTGCTAGTATATTTATTTAATACACTTGTATATACATATATTTACTACCTTCAGGAAAAAGTTGTAGATAAACATAAACAATTCTCTGTGTGGACGTCTAGTTAGTATTTTTGCTTTGTATGCGTATGTGTCTCGAGGGCGCAACGTGTAAACAAAAGTTTTTTAGACCTTAGTAAGATAAGCGCTTAAGTGTGTAGACTCTCTCTCTCTCTCTCTGTGTGTGTGTGTGTGTTTGTGTATTGTGCACGCAGTCGCTGACAGTTTACATGGCAGCAAAGTTTCAAGAGTTTAGCCAACAAAACAGCCAAAAGGAATTACACACAGAGCACACACAGTGGGAAAAAAGCCAAAAAGCGCCGCGCGGTCGCCTGATTACAAAAAGCAAAAAAAAAAAAAAAAACAACAACAACAACAAGAACAACAAAAATAGAGAAAACTTTGACCTGTTCTCCTGCTGCTACTGCTCAGGTATGTCAAGTTCTGCAACTTTGATTAAAAATTCCACTAATAAACAAACAACACGCAAACAAACAAATAAACAGTGAAATGGCATTTTCTTTGGCTCTGCTCATCTGCCGCTGGCTCCACCTAGCGCTGACAATGTGCAAACACACACACATGTGTGACGTGTGTGAGTGTGTGTGTGCGTGTCGAGATGATTGCGTGACGTGAAAGTTGGCAAACACTTAAAATATAGATCTACTATCACGCTCAAATTGGCAAATAATTCAAATATCTAAACTCTAATAAAATTTGTTAGGCAACTTTGCAGCTCCAATAATTGCTCATATTTATTTGAGTATTTAATGTGTGAAAATTGAGTAACAAATAACTTGTGTTGGTTATGTATTAGTTTTGTAAATTAACTTTATATGCAAATTATAAAACTAACTTGCAATAAGCTAATGCATAAACCAAGATTAACAGCAACTGTAAATATGAATAGACTGATTGAAGATAGCCAGAGTTTGGTTCACGTTTCGCTTCAGTTTCAATACCCTAATACCTCCATTCAAAATTGTATTACCAATTTAATTAATATTTCTATATGCATAAAGTGTAATTAAATTTTCATGAGGCGCACGACTCACGACTCACTCACGCAACTCGCTCATCTCCAGCTGGCTACCTTAAGATGCGTTCCAAACTTTGGGGACGCTCAATAAACATTGCGTTTAACAAAACTTTGTTTTTTATTTTTATATAAAGTTGACTCTTTTTTCGCGGAGTTTCGCTGTGCACGATGCACTTGGAGTCTGCGTACGTGGCGCCATTTTGTTGTGTAAACTTGTTACCCATTGAACAGCAGCAGGAGTAGTAGAGGCAGCAGGAGCAGCAGCAGTATCTGGAGTAGGGACAGGTTGTTGGCGAAAGTTTGCGGCGCTGTTGTTTGCAGCCATTTGGTACATTTTAGATATGTATAAAATTTGGAAATTTGCGTTGTTTATTTATGCGCGAGAGCGCAATACACACACCACACTCGCACACACTCTCGCGAGCAATTGCACACACACACATGCTGAGTATGTGTGTCTGTGATTGCGCATAATAACGAGCTTCAGTTGCACTTTGCTCTTTAGTTTCCATTGGATTCGAAGTCAGCTGCACTCGCCAACGCCGAGATCAATAATACAACCAAATTATTAATTGAATAAATGCTAATTAGTCGGGGTGGGCGGTTGCGCCCACGACCACTACCTAGTGCTTGTAGCAATTGCAGCAATTGTAATTTAAATACATTTGTACCTAACGCTTGACTTATTGATTGGTTTTGAATTATGTGTGCAACGTGGCTGCAGTTATACCCTGTAAATGTGCTGGTGGGAATTAACTAGTTGGAATAGAGAGCTGAGATCATTCAAGGCTTAATATACAGATGTTCGGCGGCCTTGACATCTATCGATAGGTCGCAGTCCTGGAATTCAGCTTCGATATATCGATTCATTCACATAAAAAAATAAATCGAGCTTTGGATTTTCTTTCTATTTAGCATCTCTGATTTAAAATGAAAATGAATACATACATATATCTTAAAATACTATAGGTATAGGGTATCTTCACATCATTAAGCATATTTTCGTGATGAATCTGGTGAAATTATATGATAGTTATAGCAGCAGAATAAACACCCGTTGACAAAAGGCTTGGGGATTACTTTGATGAGCTGAGAAATATATAAATTTAATTATTTGTAGAGAAATGTTAAGGATCATGTTACTTATGTTTAGCAAATAGGAATTAAAGTATATAAAATGTAAAAGTCGCCTTATATTATAAAAATGTTTATGTTTGCCTATTTCATAAATTCAAAATATTACGAATTCAAGATTTCAAACTCACAAAATAATATATTACAATAAAGACTATTGGTTTATGTATATTGTATGTTTGATACTTGCTATCAATATCCATATTATCAATGGTATATATTACTATTAATATCTTTAAATATGTGTATATCCCATTTGATTCTTAGTGAATATTTTGAATTTAAAGTTCCAATCTAGTGATGTATTACATAGTAAAGGGAATCTCATAGCTAATCAGTCCAGGCTACCCCTTACTAGTATATTAGTTTTCCTCTTCTTATTCAAGTCACATTTGTGGCTAACAAGTTGCATTTGGTAATTAATTGGACTTCGATCTCCACGACTCAAATGCAAATCCAAATTGGAATCAAAATTAGTTTCCTAAGAGCAGCTGCAAAAATGGTTTCCATGTAATTGATGTGTGGACTGCATCGATGCTGGTTGATTGCATTTGCATTGTTCGCATATGAATGGACGAGCAGCAAGCAGCAACAACAACAGGCAGTAGCATCGATTGAGAATATATATACATACATTCTATATATTGTATATATATTTGTTCTGACATGTGTTTTCCATTTGAATTTTCAACTGCTTCGCTTCACTGCATTTACTTTCATTTACTGAGATTGTGGCAGCTTCTGTTGCATCTAAGCTGTTGCAGTTAAGCAAAACTCAATTCCAGTTCATGATTAACTCTGTGGAATAAGCCAAGCGTGCAGCTATCTACCTCAACGGTTTCCGTTTATCTAAGCAATTGTTACTGGCCTTAGTCAATGCGATAATTGGCTTCATGCAAAGCAACTTCCCTTTGGCAGTAGTTCAATGATGAACGAATTATACTAAGGAAAGCAAATAGAATATGACAGCAAATGGGAAATAATATATGAGCTGGTTTTAATAATATAAAATATTTCTTAAAAATCAAAGCTCAAACTTGAATTAATTTCCATGTCTATGAATACAACTGAATGCATATATACCTTGTGGAATTTTCTTGTTTTCTTTATTTTAACTTGAGAGAATAACTTATTTATGTCTACAGCTCTTCACATGAAGTATCTCTTATTGAGGGGAATAGAAATACATTTTTATGGTAGCTTCTGCTTCGCAAACGAAACCAACCCAGAATATTTTTAGCTTTTCGATTTGGAGAATATGTTCGACTTGAAGCGCAGTCACTTGTAAATTGTGCTTTAATGTCATTTTGCTTTCTTGCAAGACATTTAGCATCACTCAAGTGCCAGGCACACTCACTCACACACATCGTCACTTTGAGTGCACACACACACTCAGGCACTCACATACATTTATTATATTATGAATGTCTGGCACATACTCACACTTGATGCTTGAATTGTACTCACTATTCGAATTGCTGTCTGCAATTTGCCAACATTTTCATGCTGCGACGCGACGCAGCAACTGACACGAGAATGTAAGAAAAGCATTTGCCACGCCCCCAACGACGCCCCCTCCATCGCTGTAAGTAAGCGTTGCGAGTCAGTCAAGTGCTGGAGAGGCTCGCAAGGCAATACATCAATCGATGCGAACGGTTCTATATATATATATATATATATATATATACAATTGAAGATACATATATTTATAAATAAATATATATTTATATATATATATATATATGTGTGTGTTTTATTTGTTTTACAATTTTGTTCAATTATTTTAATGCAACAAATGTGTTGACTGTTAAGGCACGTACAAGTAACTTGGCTCTGAGGAATTTGCCAGTAACATTTTATGACTTTTACTTTTGCCAATTTACGACACAACGCACACATACGCACACACACACACACATATACACATATGTATGCATGCACACAGATACAGAAGTGTGTCACTGTGCTGTAAGATTGAGCATGTGGCGAGTGGGCGCTGGCAGTTGGCAATCTGTGGGAGACGTCGCTGACTTGCCACAAGAAATCAATCAAAATTGCCGCAACACAAAAAAAGAAAAAATACATAAAAAAACACACTCAGGGTATAAGGGAAAAATAATAAAAAAAAAGAAAGTAACAAAAGCGCACGCGATGCTCATCAATTTGTGTGTAGTTGAAACATGTCCTTGCTAAGCCCTCTTCATATAGGAAAGACTCTCTATTTGTATGTGTGTGTGTGTGTCTGTCTGGCTTTTGTGTTTGCCTAGTGCAATGCAAACAAAGGACAATGCCGTGACGTGCCTTGTAACTGTGAGCTGCAGTCAACTGTCATTGCAGCCCCCACACATTGCCGCCACGCCCCTTAGCCTCCTCCTTCCTTCTGCTGCTGCTGAGCTGGGTTTTGTTCCCAGCATTGCCTTTGCAGCTAACACGACTGACACACTTTTCATGCTACAATAAGCCATTATAATGAATGCAACCAGAGCCAAAATACCAACACACACACACACATACACTTTCCCATATACATACATATATACCTATACTCAATCACAGATTGAGTTTTTTGCAGGCCAGCGAGTTGCATGTAAAATATAATAAACAGACACACACACACACACACATATGCACACTCTCTTCATGACTTCATAATGCTCTGATATCTAAATACATTTATTCCAATGTAATTTGCAGTCATGAAACCACAAATTATTTCCCTTTTTTGTGCAGCTGACAATCTTCCAAGTTGAAATTTTTCGTTATGCGGTTTAGTAGGCATTTATTTTTTTTATTAAATATGAAATTTATTTGAATGATTATAATTATAGGTAAATACAAATCAAATTTATGCTCTTAATTATATTAAAAACCCTTCTTTAGAATTCATTGTTGCTTTAAATAAAATGATCAATCAATTTTTGGTATTAATATTTTCTAAAAGTTAAGTAAAGAACTAAAATTTAAAGTATTAACTTTCTTAAATTTCAGAGTTTTTTTGTTAAAAATGCATATGTGTATATGTATATAAAGTAAATAATTAAAAATTAAATTAAGTACCAGATAAATTCCAAGAGAGCCAAATTTATTTTGATTGCTTTAAAGTTTATCCTTTAGCATATGTATATGACATAATTTACATGCCTTGTGATAACTATCATTAAAACAAACACAAAATAAACGCACACATGAAAGCCAGTCTCATCATGGCTTTGTCCATTATTATTTACAACTTGGTCGAAGACGCATGGCTGTTGGGCACTCGGAGCTCGAATAATTGGCTGGGACGTGCACCTACGTTGGGGCAATTCACATGTGGGCCATAAGACAAATGACAGCTGGCAGCAAGGACAAAACTAGGCGGTTAGTTGGACAGTTAGATGGATAGTTGGATAGTTGGATAGCCGGATGGACAAAAGGGGCTTAGCCTACCCTCATTTGTCACGTGATTTTATAAACTGCAAATCTAAGACAGAAGGCTCTTGCCTATTGCTCTGCTGCTTCTTCTTATTCTTGTTCTGCTTGTTGTTGTTGCTGTCTTGTCATGTTGCTGGTCAATTTCGTTTGTAATCCCTTTGAGCCTGCTCACAGACACACCCACACCCACACACACACATCAATAGGCGGAGTGAAGTGACAACTCTAATGCCAGCTTGTTTGTTTGTCTACATAATTGCCCCAGTTGATGGCTTTTTGGGGTGTTCGTGCGGGTGCAGGGTTCGCTGTAGTTTGAGTCTCTCATTTGCCTAAATGCCGCAATGTTGGCCTAAGCCTTAGAGCTCGCCTAAGCCCGGTCTATGCCTCTATGTCTAGGTTGTTAGCTCTCACACAAGCACACACACATTAATTATAAGAGACATTGCTCGGGCCAAGCCACAAAACTGCATTTGGTCGGGCCGGAAAAAGGTTGCATAAGTCTCCAGCCAGCCAGCTCTCGGGGCTATTAAAGTAATGGCTAAATTTTATTTGGCTGCTAACTGGCCCGGGCTGCGGCTTACCCCACACCCAGCCGTCGCCCGTCAATCTCTGGCATCTAAAGAGGCCACGAGAAACGAAAGCGTACCCTCTCTCTCTCCCTCTCTCTCCCTCTCTCTCCCTCTCTCTCTCTCTCTCTCTCTCTCTCTCTCTCTCTCTCTCTCTCTCTCTCTCTCACTCTCTCTGAACTGCAGACACTGTTACTCCCCTACTCTATCACAGACGTCAGCAAGTTGACAATTTATCAGTGCCAATGCCGCACTGCGAAATGCTGCAGCAAATATGACTCGATATTACTATTAACAGGCTCTGTCTCAGACTCCCACCTACGCGAGCCTCACTGCCAACATTTTGGCTGCTTTATGGGGCGCATCAAAATTTTAACATCTACACTTGAATACCCTGTTACTAAAAGGTCATAAAGAATGGGAGCTTAAACTGAAATACATATTATTTATTATATCTATGTTCTCTATCCTATCCATGTTCATTAAATCAAACTTTGCCTAAAAATCTTATAGTTTCAGGTTCGTAGGATAAATTTCAATTTTATTCTATTCAAATAACACTTTTCTAATAATTTCCTTTTAGATTTAGCTTTAAGTAAATAAATATATTATATATTCAATCAATCTTTAAGATGAGACGTAGTAGTAGTAGTAGTAGAAGTAGATGATTAGATAATTATTGTTTAAAATAAAATAAAAATAATACAGGGTATTATACAAACAACGCAGGTTATGAGCACTTTCTTTTTCTCTCTTTTTTTCGACATTTTGCATATGCGGCGTATACGTAATGCGCACACAGATCCTTTTAAGCTCAGAGCATTTGACAGTTAGGCAGTAGCTGGCTAGAATGAGAGCGAGAACATCTGAATTCTCGTATATGTGACAATGTCGCAGATTTCCAAATGCAGCGCACGAGTTTTGCATTTCAAATGGCTGCTGCACGGATTTCTGATTGTGTGTTTCTGATGCTGACTTATCCGCTCCCCTTGCCCATGCCTATGCCGGCAGCCACAAGTATCTCCTTGGCACGCGCTTTAAAATTTAATTTGCTGCTCAAATTGGCCTCCCTCTGCCACGGCTGCTGCATTATGTAGCTGGCATATATTGCGCATACGCATCGTTGAGCATTGAAATTAGCAAAATGCAAATATTTATACAGCCCCAAAAACGATATTTATACTCGAGTGTGTCGAGTGTGTGTGTGTTTGTTTGTGATAGAACGCGTGTTTGTATGTGTGTGTGCATCTGTCTAACAACTGTTTGTGCTCTTTGAGGAAGGCGTATGCCATAAAAATATGCATACATACATACATATATGTCAATATATCACGCATACGCCAGGTGTGCACACACATGTGTGTAATATATTTATAGCGTGCCGCTCAGATTTCGCTGCGTGCATGCGGCGCTCTGTTTGCATGCGAACTGACAAGCCAATTAAATTTGACATACATAATTAAGTGAAAATGCGGGAGAGCGCAAAAGGAGTTCAAACATTAAGTGGGCAGGTGTATTGCATTTTTAATTAGCATGGAATTAAATTTATTGCATCGAGCATCGACGTGTTGTGGCGGCTGTCTGTAGTGCCATTTATTGATTGTCTACTGTAGTTATTTGAATAAATAATCATTGTTGCAAAAGATGTTGTTGTTGATGGACAACGGAACTCAATTGCCATTCAGATTTTTCGAATTTCTTAAATTTTAATTTAGCTAACATGTTTATAGTGTATTTTATTGTACTATGGACTTTGTATTGGCATTAAATAACATTGTGAACACAAAATTTTGATTTTGCATTGAAGAAAAGAATTTGAATCTATGAAACTACGCATGTTTGCCATAGTAAATATGATTGTATCCTCTGAATAGTTTTTTTCTGTTGTGCAAATATTTATTATTTTGTCTAAAATATTTATTTAAACCAAAATAAAATTTTACAATTCAAATAATATTCGTTTATTTATATTTCAAATCGCTCGATTGCACTGAAATGAAATTTGTCATTAGAAGTGCCACATAAGAATAAATTACCCAAGTACCCATTTATACCATTTAAACCTGCCTGGCTGAGCACCTGCGTTTTTCATATTTCTATAAATAATATTTTGTGTCTGAAAAATGAATATCGTGTTTCATGGCCAGCAGCTCAAATAGAAAACAAATCATTTAAGCTCTGACAAGATACACAAAGGCAATTTCTCAATTTCTCACGCCGGCAAATGGAAAATACCATAAATTCAGCAGTGCCATGTTTATATCGTCAGAGATATATGTATATGTATACATCTATTTGGTGTGACATTTCGCAGATCTACTGCTGTCTGCGGCTGATGGAGCACACGTGCTCCATTCAGGCCTGCAGCGTGAATGCATCTTCGAGCAGCTTTCAGCTCCATCACAGGCTGGATATGCCTTGTTGATTCTTCTGCTATTTTATTTAGTCATGTTCGCGCAGCCTGGCTGAGCTTTGTGCTTAATGCCCGGCTATTAAAAACAAATTTATTGCCTATAATTAAAATTCGTGCCGGTCATGAAAAGAAAAAGTGTCACTGAAAAAAGAGCAAAGTGAAAATATTTCATAGCAATTTTTGCGGAAATTGTTGGAAATCGAGCGTGACAGCCGGGCAAAAAGTGTGCGTAATTCATTTTTGTACAGTTTGAGCGAAATTGCATAAAAATGAAAGCGATGATGACGATGACGATGATCATGATCGTGTTCGTGTCCGTGCTGATGCCGATGATGGCCCAAGTGTGTCAGCTGTGCATCAGCGCTTTGGCGATTCGGCGAACGGAACAAATGTGTGTCATACAGCCGCGCGTTTATTAATACCTGACTTTCAGGCGTGCTAAAAAGTCGCGGCCCCCAACAAAATTCGCTGCCAATCGAGCGGCCCCCACAGCCGCATGGCGGCGGGGCGGATGAGTCATGCCTAGGGCAGTTCTGTAGAAAATTACTTTTAAATTGTTCACACGAAATGAAAATTTATATCCAATACTTTTTTATGCGAAAATTTATTTGCTTTCAAATTGACGGAAAGTCTTAATTGCCACGATTCTCCTTTGACTTTTTTATTGACTTTATTTTCTGTTTGTGTGTTAATAATACTATAAAATATCTAAAGAATAAATTATTGCCAATAAAGCTATATACTTCTCGGACTTCTCAGTGGATATATGATTACATATCAGTTGTTTAGTATTTAATTTATTCATCTTAAATATAACCTAACAAAAAAAAAAGACTAAAACTAGAAGCTCGATCTAAAACTTGGAATGTATCCTAGAAGTTTTATTATGATTGCTTGATTCCAACTATTTAGCTTTATCTTGGTCTTGCTTCAAACTCACATTATCATCCAATTATTTTTAGAGCAGCCCATGATAGAACATAATAGAACTATTGGCTCTGCGCCACATTAAGTTTCACTACAATTAAGTTTTTTATTTGGCATTTTTTATACCCATTGAACCATTGAAAATGACTTTAAGGGGTATAATGGTTTTGTAAAAATTTTTAAAACATAAAGTATATATATTTATCCTAAGCGGTCCAAATCAATTATATAATAATAGAATAAAAAATAATATCTTCTAAATCTTTAAAGCTAGGATCTCAAACAATAACATTTAGACTTCAAATGAAAATGAATTTTGTCATATGTATTTTTATATATTTTAGTCCCATGGCTGTTTCTTGTGTATGCAAAAGAAAAATCTCGAAGAATTATTGAAATATAAATTCCTTGAAAGGTTCAGGAGACTTCGTAGTCGTGCAATCTCGACTAGAGGTGTCCTAGGTGTTCTCTTTGATTTTTATACCCTGAACCCATTGAAAATGGGAAATCAGGGTATAATGGTTT
>NW_022045983.1:68989-86593 GCF_001654015.2 Drosophila navojoa
TTTTTTTTTTTTTTTTTTTTTTTTTTTTTTTTTTTTTTTTTGTCGTGGCAAGTCGATATTAATGGATTGCAGTTTGCGATTTTCAATTATGATATGAGCAAATAGTTTTGATTCGATATTTGTAAACAGCTTTGCTGCCATGGCAGTTCGACCCACGCTCCTTGCCGTATCCGCACAATATAGTTCCAGCGGAGGAGTGGGGCAAGAGAAAAGCGTAATTTATGGGCCATACGTGGCGCGCATTTATTTCGTGGCCAGCGGTGTACACAGAGCAGCCGCCCTGTCAGGTTTTGGCTTTTAATGTGCATAATTAAGCATTAATTACACTCACGTCCTGCTGCTCACGGATCTGTCCCTGTCTCTCTCTCCCTCCCTCTCTGCCTCTCTCGGCCTATTTCGGTCGCACGCATTGGCTTTTTCATTGTTTGTTTTTACAGCGCGCATTTATCTCTTTCCCAGACGGCACAGATCTATCTACCGGCCCTTCTCTCTCCCTCTCTCTCATGCTTTTCGCTGTTGCCGCCTCTCACTCTGTTGCTTGCTTTCGCTATGCTCATTTAACCAATGACCATTTGAGCAGCGCTGACTGCACCACAATCAGCATTACCGCATTGGCAAACCATTTGCAGAGTTTAAGCGTTTAATTGCAAATTTATTATGCTTATTTTGTGGGCAACACAATGACCATTCCGTAATTGATTGAGCTGCGGCCCATATCGGCATATTGGCCAGAAAGCGAAAGTGCCCATAAGCTCCAGCCGAGCCCAAGCCCAACGCTGATTCGAGCGACAGATGTGCATTTGTCATGGCCTGATGACCTTTATGTGTTTGAAATATGGCTGGGCATTAAGAGAGAAAAATATTATTGATGTTGTATTATCTGCTGCTCCCCACTGCTGCTGATGCGAGATGATAAAATGAAGCTTTAATATATAGTATATATTAATATAAATATCACACGTCATTGAGGCTGATTCGTTTTAGGATTTGCTTTTGAATACATATTTCAAAAACTCACTTTATTTATACAGTTAATTGTTATTATTTTTGACCATTTTTGATAACATTCTTAATTCATTCTACTGAGATTGTAGACTTAACTCATCTGCCCTTAAAGACTTTTTGAATGCTGCCACGCCTCTCTCTCTTTTCATATCAGATTCACGCCCAACTGTGGACAATGTCCCCCATTTCCCAGACATCCAAACAATGCATTACAATGGCTGACAGACAAACATATCCGAGTGCAAGGCAAACGGATGTCAATTGTTTTTTGTTAAGGCAGCGGCACAGAGGCTGGTTAAAAATAATGAAAGTAAGGCAGCCTTCTACTGCCTCTTTCTGGCCAAAAGTCGGCGTATACTTAAGCTTAAGGCCCGAAGATATTCCAGCTGTATTCAGTCAGCAGTAGAAATAAAAATTTAAAAAAGTTCCAATAACAACATAGTTTATTTATTTTATAATTAATATCAGTTTACCAATAGTTTCTTGTTGCCTCTAACAAATATGATGACCACAATGCAAAATCTAGAAATCAGTAATCTCTCTTGTTACCACAGAAGCCAGTCCGCTTCGACTTCATTGCAATTTCTAAATAAATTCACTTTTCAGCTTCTTTAAATATTATTGACATCGCATATAAATTATTATACAAAGCCCTTTAAGATACATTTTGTTTTAATTTAAAATACTTTGATTCATCTACTTTATAGGATGACAGTTGTATATGTTTAAGCGCATAACTGCTGCTGGTTAAACTGTGTTTCTTTATAAGAGAAACTCGCCCATAGTTCAGGGCATCTCATTGTTGATAACACCCACATTGAGTCTTCTAACAGGCTTTCTCTGAGCTCTTGCATAGTTAGTTGAATAATATACATTTTTTCAGAGACGTTTCACATTCAGATTTCCGGATTGCTCTTTTAACACTTGATACTTAATCTTGTTACGACTTTTCGACTGTATTCGCCAAAGCCTCATAGAATATTCATGCTTCATATTTCGTCTCTCTCTTTGTCTTTCTATCCATCTCACTCCCTCTATTCATATCTATTTTCTTTTCTTTTGTAAGGGAAAGAAAAATCATGTCCATTGCCACAAGTAATTTAAAATGTTGCGCTCCAATTCGCTTTCGGGCAGAGCGATGTCTTTTTCTGCTTTTGTTTCTGTTTCTGTTTTATTTTTGTTTGTTTCTTAGTGGCTCAACGAAATTGTCACACGCGGCCGCAGTGGCTGCTGCCCACTGCCACGCCCACTCTGTCACATACGCTGCAGCACCTTTGAAGTTATAGCCGCAGCGCAGCGGCTGCTCTTGGCTGCGGTTTTCCGTCTGTTTCCATCCACATTTCCTCCGCCCACCTCCCCATTCGCTCGCCCTCTTCCTCTCTAGCCTTCAGTTGTCTCCGTCAGCTGCCATTGCTAGGCTTTTATTTGTCTTCAATTAACATTGCAACATGCCACTTGTGCCACATTTCGTGTCTCTTTTTTATCTCGCCGACTTTTCTTGTTTTCCGTGTATTCGAGATATTTTCTTTGCTTTCCTTTCCTTGCCATTTGCCTTTTCAATGGCTCCCACAGTGTGTCAGCTTATTTATTAGTTTTATTTTCCCTCCCTCTCTATCTGTTTCTTTCCCATTCTCCATCCGTCGTACTTCGTACTTATTTTTAATTTACAAGTTTTTTCTCTCTCTGACAACGCTCTTGGCTAATGAAAGCCCCAACTACAAAGCATATTTTTGCCTTTTCAACTTTTGCGCTTTTATGCAATGCCGCCAGCAAATAGAGAGGGTTGTGGGCGGAAGCGGAAGCGAGGACGGGGACGAGGGCGGGTGCCCATGGGCAACCTGTTTGGAAACTGTGTCAAATGCAATATTATTATTTATGCTTCAGCTTTTTATTTTCGCTTCCCCGTCTGCTTTCGCCTATTTCTGTTTATTTGCCCTGCACTTTGTGTAATTGACAAGTTTGTTGCATACTTTTGGGTCGCTTGCCAATAATTGCAAATGGCGCTTTGCGCGGACTTCGGAATTGGCTTTGACTCTGCTGTGTGGAAACTTTGCCCGTGGATTCCTGTTGCCATGAAAGCAATTGAGATTGAAACATGTTGACGGCTTATAAGTAGAAGACGATTTTGATGGCCCTAATTAAGTAGAGCACGGCTAAAGTTTTTCTGAGCCAGCACGAGCGATGTCAGGAACTGCCCAAGAAATTGCGACTAGACATTTGTGCATTTTATAACTAAGATATTCATCTCGGACGACAAAAACAGAGGATTGCCCACTGTATATTACAATGTGAAGCATTGTTTCAAATAAGTTGCACGACTCTTTGATTGATGAATTGAGTAACTTTGAAATGAAAGGATGCATTCATTGTAATTACGAAATGCATTAATTACCCATGTATGTATGTATATATGTATGAATGTATAGGTGTATGTGTTCATGAATGAACATACATATGTATATACGAAGATCGTATTAATCATAGTAATTCCTTCGGTATGTATGTATGTACTTGTGCATGTGTGAGGAATAAACTTACATATATGACTTGGTATAAATTATGAAAATTAATACTTTCATGTGTCATATACATTAGGTATCGAATGTTTCTTCACATTTGCTTCTCCCTATTTATCGATCGACTTTCAACTCAAGCAGTAAAATTTTACCGAGCTTTTTATTTCTTTTTCTTTGAAAGACTTGCTAACCGACGCTCTTTTCTCTTTCCATATTTTCAGCTGAAAATCAAATTTTCATATCTAAAACTATTATCCAACTGACCTTGATTAGCTTCGCAGATAATGTGGAATATTTGAATATTATTTGTTGGTCTTATAATTAAGCCCAGCCGTGTTTAGAATAATTATTATTTTATTATTACTAATCTGCCATTATACATATAATTATAATAATTATTCCAATTTCATATAATCCGTATAAATGCTCAAGTTGTTTCTCCTAGTAGCGTTATGCCTATTCCATGGCGCTCTTTCCAGCACCTGCTGTAATGGACGTATCATATATGAGCAGCGAAAGCGCCCTACTAATGACATACTTTAGCGCGCACACATGAGTGTTGCTCTAATGCAGCTGCGGGGGCAATTTGTGCCACGCTGCGTATGCTTAATCTGATATTTAAGCTGACGGCAAATGAAAGCAGGTGACGGCAGTGAGCCGAGTCTCCCGTCTCCCGTCTCCTCCTCCGAGTTTCGAGTGTCGAGTGTCGCGTGCCGGCTGCAATGCAAATGTTTGCACAATTTGGTGCAATTGTTTCTTTTTTTCTCTCGTTGTTTTTTCGCAAAAGCTCATTAAATGTAAATGACTCAACACCTTCAACACCCTCATTTACTCACGCTCTCTCTCTTTCCCACTTGCAGGTCGCACTCACAATTCCAACTATGCGCTGTACCACATCGGACAGCCGGCAACGGGCGGCGTTAAGCAGTTCGCCGAGACGGGCAGAACGGAGCTGCTGGACAGCAATGCCGGCGAGCAGCAGCAGCAACAGATGCAGGCACAGGCGACCCCAGCGGCGGCAGCTGCCGGTGCTGGTAGTGGAGGCTCTGCTCCTGCAATGGCCGAGCGCAGCGTGTTTGACGAGTTTAGCCTGCCGGCCATCCAGCTGGGAGCGGGACGCAGCGAGGCGAAGGTGTTTGTGGACAGCAATCACAGTTTGGTGTCGCTAATGACACGCATTGTGCCCTCGCCGGACTGGTTCATCGGCGTCGACTCGTTTGAGGTGAGACTCCGCAAATCAATTCCGATGCGCTTGACCCAGCATTATTCATTTTTCTCCGGCAGCTCTGTGTGGGCGGCTCCTGGATTGATACGGTGACCGTGGAGCTGGATCCACTTGATGCGGGCACCGACAACGGCTTCACCTTCACCGCACCCAATTGGCCAACGGCGCCCCAGGGCGTCATCTATCGCATCACCTCGCGCTATCCGGCCCATCCGGCGGGCAGTTTCTACTATCCGAAGAGCAAGCGCTTGCCGCCCATCGCCACCTTCCAGTTTATCAAGGTAACAGCGCGGGACGTTCAGCGAGTTAACGCTCTTGAAAAAGCTTAAACAACTTAATTAACTGCAAATTAGCAGTCAAAATGTTGCACCCGCTCACAGCCATAATGACTTTTCATGTGCGCCCTTCAAAAACTCCATTCCCAGTCCACACAGCACAAAAAATCAAAGTGCTAATGAGCCATTAGCATTACAATGGCGTCAAACATGTGTAACGCCGTTGCGTGAGTGAGTGTGTGTGCGGGTGTGTGTGTTTGTGGGTGTGCTCCGAGGTACCAGAGCGTATTCCTGTGGCTGCGTGCTAATGCGCTTTATAAATCAGCTGCCGTCGCCGCGCAGCTGACGCTAAGCGGGCGGAGCAAAAAACGCGAGCCAAAAGAATTTGTTAGGCAAGAAAAAAAATGAAGGAAATTGTGTTAATTTCATTTAAATGAAATGTTGAAAAGCTGTGGCCCCAACAATGAATTTTTAATGACTGAATTTGGCTTGCCCTCCCTCGTAATTGCTGGCCCAACAATCGTGTTATGCGATCAGGGTCAAGAGTACTTCAACGAGAAAAGCTATATAGGTCAAAGTATTCGATTTGATTCAAGATGGCACATGAAGCGAAAATTGTGTTATTACATGAATGTAATATAATACATGAATATAATAATATAATATATGAATATGTGTATATACTATTGGTGCGTGAGACAGGTGTGTATTATGTGGCTTGATTGACTTATTTGTTGAAGCCTGATACAAAATTAAATTTATCTGGAGCATTAGTACAATATTTTATGTATATAATGTCTTAAGTTGTTATGTATTCATGCTTGGATTCATGAATTCATTGAAAAATACCTATAATCCCTATACGAATCTTGACATTCAATTGTACCAGACATCAGATTGGGATCAAACTAGAAATCTATTTTTGATAGAGTGAGACAACTTCGTGGCCCAGTTTTCCTTTTCAGGTAATAATGAAAATTTTAATAGAATAGAAAAGTATTGGCGTGCTACCACATAACAGGCTGTTAACTAATCAAGCTTCAAGACGGCATAAAATAGATTAACAGCAATTTAAAACAACAAAGTTATTATAAATTCAGAACCAAGTCTCCCTGAATAATATTCATGTATAGTTTTAGAGTTTGTATATGATTAACCTGTATAGAGTCAGTCCTTCAATGGATACCTACATCATATTGTGGAACCCCAACGAGATGCAGTTCCCTTAATGAAGTCAAGCCAATTTTCCGTAAAGCGCTGGCTCGCTCGATGTTCTTCATATAACTAGAAAATAGTTCCCTTGGTCCCCAATCAATTTCGTAAAATACAACCCAGGCGCAGGCATCTCTGTCGCAGATCGCATATAAATGCAGTCCCCGTAGTGCGCGTCAATTAAGGCAATACTTGTATTCAATATATTATGTATAAATCGCCATTACATTACTTAGTTACATTTGGCCACGATTTCCTTTGGTTATGGGGGCATCACCCAAATGGGGTCTGTCGCATTTCCATGGGCTCCATTGCCATTGGCCTTAATAAGCGTCAATCCATTAGTTGCCGCAAATCGTGAAACCTGAACGTGAAACATTTCAGCACAATCTGAATGCTAAATTTCTTATGGGTGAAGAGACACCCTCAAAAAAAAGGCCAATAAAAGCGTCTACATAGAGTGTTTGAGAGAGAGAGAGAAAGAGAGAAAGAGAGAGAGAGAGAGAGAGAGAGAGAGAGAGAGAGAGAGAGAGAGAGAGAGAGAGTGAGAAAGAGAGGGAGAGCGGCTATTCAGGCATTGTAATTATATTGCTGGACGTACGTTGTTCAGAAAGTGCGGCACTTACACTTCCACCGTGCATAAAGAACACTGCACATAGAACTGTACCACTTGCCTTTTGCCTACGCCTCTTGCCCCTCCCCTCTCCAGCTCTCGGCCGGGGGGAACGGGCCCGCAGTCGTTGGCGCTCATCAAAATTGCTTTTATGTGCGTCTCTCGGCCGCACATAAAATTTACGCCCAGCCCTTGGCTGGCAGCTGTTTCGACTACGTTTGCATAGTTTGAGCCTTAGGTGTGGACGTGGCACTCACAGTGTACGTGCGGTCATTATTCTTTATTTGCCGGCCAGCTTCAGCGTCAGTTGGCCAAAGCCTCGTTCATGAATGGGGAGGCTGTTGTTATTGTCATTGTTGTTGTTGTTGTTGTTGTTGTTGGTGCTGCTACTGCTGCTGCTGCTGCTATTGTAACGTCTTTTTGACACTACTAATTCTAGTTTTATTCTCTATGGTTCGAGGCGTGGCACTTGTGGGAAGAACTGAAGGCAGTAAAAGTGGCTACTCCTTTGTTTGCCCTAACACTGGGTATATGGACTATCGAATAGCGTTTGAAGTATCAGAGACTATATCTTTTTATTGAATTTATTGCTTTATTAAAATACAGTATAATCCGGTTGAACCTACGTTATAAGCAGATCCGTTATAGCCGGATACTGCTGTACTACTATTTTAATTAGATCAATATTTCAATATTTTTGAAACAGTCGTTTATGATTAATTTATTTTTTTTTTTAGAATGTATTAAAATATAATGTGAACGATTATTTATTTAAAGGTTAAAAGATTAAATTTGTTTTTCTTTCTTTTTTGTATTAACCTAAAATATTTATATTTGTATTAGAGTCCTTCTCTTCTTATTTCATATGTTTTTCCAAAACTATTTTACTATTCGTCTCTACTGAGACGAAAGGGTATCTAATATCCACTGTTTGGGATACTCCAGCATTTATTCAGCTTATTTTTGTCTACTTTTGTTTATGGCCAACGAAATGGAAAGTTATTTACTTAGGCGAAATGTGCGTCTGCTTCATTTTATGGCCAAGACATGTGTGTGGACGCAGCCAAGCTCCAGTTACGCCCACTGCCCCCTGCTCGCTGCCTGTTGTCCTCTAACCACTGGCTGCTATTCGGTATAATTATGTGTTGATTTGGTTGGGTATTAAATTCTTAAATTTTGTGAATTGCTAAAGTGGATGCCAGAAATGCTCTGTACGCTATTTGCCGCATGCCAAAAGGGCATGAAATCTCGGATTGGAATGGAATGTGTGGGATGCTGAGGCTGAGACTGAGACTGCGAGAGATGAGAGCTGCGAGGTGGATTTGGATCTGGGTCTGTTCTTGTAATCCACAAGGAATTTCGCAGTGTGCGGATTATGTCTATATATGTATATGAATGTATGTGTGTGTGTGTGTGTGTGTGTGTGTGTGTGTGTGGATTTTAATGCCACAAAAGCAACACGCGGCTCTGAGCCGTGCGCTGTCGACGCATTTGCGAAAAGGTAGCCCCTGATAAGCCGCTGCTGGCCCAAAAACTGTGGCAAAAACAGTCAGCCCAGCAACGACAACAATGTGGCAATAACAATGCGAGGCGCTGCTATATAGAAAATGACAGCAGCCCAAACAAATAAATTAAAATGCGCGACAGCGCGCCAGCAAAAGTTTTTTTCTTCCCCCTCTGCCCCTCCTTCCCTCTGCCAGTCGCTGTCAGACAGACCCCGTAGCCAGCCAGAGCTGCCTCTCTGCCTCTTTGGCCTCCTCCCCGATGGGCACACCTGCCACAACGTCCTATTCTGTGCTGTGTCTGTGTCAATATTTGCCACAAATTGAAATTAGCAGCGCGTTAGCTGCACCTGTACTCACACACACACACAAACACACACACCCATACACACACACATATACGACTTACTCACTCACACACACAGAGCTATTCATGCAACTGTTTTGTATTTAGCTGGAAGCATTTGCTTTGCTCATGCCAGGCACATAATCCGCGTAAATTAATATGCCACACACACACACACACACGGAGGGGCACATGTGTGTATGTGAGTTTTAACATTTGCTTTGCCCAGTCTGAAATTCTGTTGTGTTCCGCTCTTGCAGCTAAAGGAGTACGAACTGAGCGAAGTATTCAACATTGCCGAGGACGATCGCAAATATGAAACAGTTCAGACCCAAACCCACCTCGACGCCGAGCACAATCACGTAGAGATGAACAACGAGCTCTCAGCCAGCATCGAGCGCGAGAGGCAGCGGGACAGGGACTGGGCACTGCAGACACCGTTCACTGATGAGAGACAGCGCATTCGCTCCCAGCTGCTGGCCAAAATGAATCCTAAGTGAGTAGACCGAGGGAATTCATATTATATACGAAATTATACCTATTGCTATAGGAATTGTTGAAAAGTAAATACTGCCGGAAATTTCTGAAATATTTGATATTCTGATATCTTAACAGGAGTGCGATAAATAACCAAAACAAAAAAATAAACTATTCCAAAATAATTTGTCATACATCTCATTCCACATTTCTTGATTCACCAGTGCCTAAAAGAATTTTCACATTAAGCCAATCAATTTGAATATAGTATATCGGCTAATGTGCGTAATTAGCTTTAATGGAGTCTCTTGGGGAGCAATCCATAACAATTGAGTTCAAAGCTAATTGTAATGTTTCTCAAAGTGTATATTTAGATCTCAGCTGTTCATGAATACTAAATAGTTACACTGAAGCTAAAATAGAAAAGTGATTTATCAGTAGATGAAGAGTGGGGAACCTTCTGGGCGTATGCGTAATGCTGTGGTTCCCTCAGATTAGCAAAGCAGCCTTTCGCTTTGCCAGTGCTTAAACTTAAAGCTCTGTCTATGCATGTCTATCTAGAGATATCTCTGAATATGTCTGTACATGTGTATAGAGCCGTAAGCTGCTTAAGCAGCTGCGTGACGTATGCGCAATGTGAATGAGGGAATGCAGCCTGAAAGGCAGGATCCGTCTGCATATCCTTGCCAATGCGAGCCAAACATCAATTTGCCATACTTAACATATGCGTCAGGTGTTTGTCTGCGACGTGGAAAACTGCTTGCAGCACATTTCAAGCAGCTGCCTGCAACTACAACAACAAACAAAAGCTGCTCTCCAGCCCAAAACACTTCAAGGCACATTACACTACGCCACTGCAAGAAGGTTGCAAGTGGAGCATTGGGGCGCCGTTTGTGAGCGGCCCAAGGCACTGACTGAAAGCGTGGCACGTAGCTGGGCTAATGTTGCAACTTTAAAAAGAACTTGCCCCAATACCAAAGGAAGACAAAGAACGAAAGCGCGAGTGTTGAGCGAAAGAGACAGACTAAAGAATACCCTACCATGAGATCTGAAGATTCCTTTTAGAGTTCCATAAGTCAGGATCCGACTATCGCTCTATTAGTTTGTTGTTTGTTGATTCTGAGATGTGATCCATTTGTACATTAGCATCTCTTAACGTCTGTTCAGGTAACTTCTATGGCCAATAGGCGGGAGAGAACAGACATTTGTTCTGTGTCCATTTTATTTTTTGGCAAGCCTGGGTCACACGTCGGCAAAAGTATTTTGATAGCATTAAATGTGTGTTTATTTTTGAGTATTACCCCGTATGTCTGAGTTCTACTACACTTTTATTTAGTCAACCATTAATATTAATTAAAGTTAAATATTAAAGGGAATTAAGATTTAACACACAGACTCTGCTAAATTTTTAATTTTATGCACTGGTGAGTTAATTTCAATTTTATATTAAGTTTATTCTAAATTATATTTAAATATTTTAAGCTAATATATTTTATACTATTAATATACTAAAGTATACCACAAATAAAAACGAGCTTTCATTTTGAATTAACAAGCTTGCCATCGACTGTACTTTAATTAAGTGATATAAGATCCAGCTTAATTAATTTTAAAGGTATTTGGTGTAACTAGATTAAGCACCTTTTTAGCCATTTACCGTGGCTTGTCGGGGTATAAAAATGGGCTCGAAAAACTCAAGACAGGATTCCAAATCGACATAGACAACAGTGTCCTCGACGAGCAGGATGCGAAACACAAGCGACAACTAATCCACTGCCACGCCCATCACGATGCATCGTGCAACTGGAGTGGATTTTTGGCACCATTGGCACTGCTAACCTGCATATTTAATGACAAGCAGAAGCCGGAGCTTAGCAGGAGGCGTTGCACGCTTGGAGGGTGGCTGCGTACGTGTTTGAGTGCCAGCTGGCTAAAGTGCCGACGGCCATGCGTGGGCGTGGCTGGCTGGCTGGCTTCAATAGCAATTGGCAAGCTGACAAAAGCGCCAACAGCGCCAACAGCGCCAAAGCAACCAAAGCAGCCAAAGCAATGCCAAGCGCCAAGACCTGCTCGGACAGTGTAATTACTCGCAATCTTATCAATGCCGGCGCGCTTGCCTCCGCTGCTCTATCTGTCCATAAAAGCCGAGTAGCTCGAAAGCCACCCACAGCACTCACTCGACCCAGCACTTAGCGGCCACACCATGTACGCATTGGCACCGACTATCACGCTCATTGCTATGAACAGCACATGCAACATGCAAGGGCAGCAACAGCAGCAGCCGCGACGCATGCAGCAGATGCAGATGCAGATGCAGCAGCAACGCCAACGCGAGCTGCAGCAGGCGAAAAGTAAGCTCAAAACTTGCTGGAAAAGCAGTACTCAATTATTAAAGATATATCAAATCAGCAGCTGAGCGAAAGCAACGGCAGCAGGCAAAGCAGCAGCTGAAGGAAAACACCAAGAAAACACATAAAAAATGGTACAAGAAAATGTTGAAAGCGCACGAGAAAAAGGAATCCGACAGAGAAAATGCAGAAGACAAGACAATGCCAATTAAAGAAAAGGAAGCGGAATTATCATGTAAAATTGAGCAAGTGAAATAAAAAATTAAGAAAATATATGTCTAGAATGTTATTTTCATAGAATTAAAAAAAAATGTACGCAGCACATTGAAACAAAAGCAACGAAAACTCCGAAGCAACAAAAACTCCCAGGAAATTAAATTGCAATTCCAATTACATATCACGAGCAAGTTGACCGTTCTCAAAAGATTTAATAAATAGAAAGCAATAAATATAAGAAATCATTAGTCGAACTAAATGTTATGTATGAATACAAAGAAACGTAACAGAAAATTCAAAATAAAATAAATAGTAAATTGGAATATTCAATAATTTATCAATATAATTTCTATCATAATCAATTCCACAATCGAGTGAATACCCTCAAGAATATATTCGCACTAGAAATGCAGTAAGCACATGACGTCATTGAGATATCAATAACAGTACATTGGCAAGCGGAGCATATGAAATGAGCCTAGGATTTGGACAGGTATGAAGTATATATCATATCAATATCTTATCAGACTGTGAAGCCCCTGCCTTGTGCGACTAATAAAAGTAAGGAAATGCCTGCGAGTGGCAACAGTTGCCTCTGCAGCGGCCACAATAAAGCATCACCAAGACCTATTCGAGAGATGTCTGTACCGCCAGCGACACTTGTGATTATTGGAGCGAGTGCAAACAATGCGCAAAGACAGCGCCAAAAACAGGAAACGAAGAGCAGCAGTAAGACAGATAATAACTGATCGAAGTGCATGGAAGTCATATCAAAAATTAATGCAATTTTCAGGGATGAATGTACAGCAAATGCCCCAAACGCCACTACAGATAAATGTCAAATCAAATGGCTGGCAAATAAGCTAAGAACTAAAGGCAACAAGTAACCCGAAATCCATTTCAATAAGCTGAAGATTAAATACTCTTATCAAGATGAGACTAGAAAGTGAATTGATAAGAAAACTATTTTCAGAAGGTTGTTTCCGAGGAAATCATTTTTATAAATATTTAGATTTACATATGTATAAGATAATTTGATTTGAGTTTTTATATTCATATGTATATCTTATATTCATATCAGTCACATTAGTTACGATAGTAATACTGCAGTGTGTACTTTATCAGAATTTATTAAATACAAAATAACATTCCAAACAGCAAACCTTTTTATTAAAAGTTGCACCGACCCATAAAATCATTTTTTTTTTTTTTTTTTTTTTTTTTTTTTTTTGTGATAACATCTTTAAAGCCATTATTAGCTTTTGTGAGCATATATAGGAATGCTATAGTTTCTCAATGAACTGCTACTTCCTCCTTTGTAAGAAAATTCTATTGGCTCCGCCAAAAAGCGGTGAAAATGACAAAAAAAAGCTAGTTTTGGCAACTATCTTATCAGTTAACTAGCGACCATTTGTATGGATTTGTGGCATGAAAATACATTTGTTATGACATAAACATTGGACTATAAATTGTCGGGGTCGCGACTGTAAAATTTTAGTCAGGCAACGCAGAGAATACCCAACGGACATCGGACTGAGTGCGCGAGTGCAAGAAATACAATGGAAAATGCAACAACAACAACAATGCG
Organism: Drosophila navojoa; assembly: GCF_001654015.2. Next base: position 82,313 of record NW_022045983.1, read on the forward strand.
AATTGAAGAAATTAGCACAGAAACGATAAGTGGTGCAACAACGATAAATGAAGATATAGATATAACCACAATTGAAACACCACAGGGGATACGCGAACACCATCATCGCCATCATCACCACAAACATCATCATCGTCATCATCATCAGGAGACGAAGGAGGAGAAGGGGGAGGCATCGACTTTGACTATAACCGATGTCAGCGACGAGCTGGAAGTTATGGCGACTAAGCAGCTAGAAGAAGAAGAAGAAGAGGAAGAAGAAGTAGGGGAAGAAGAAGAAGAAGTAGGGGAAGAAGCAGGAGAACAGCAAACGCATCGCCAGCATAAGCATAAGCAGGTTGCACCGCAGTTGAGCTTGCCACCACCACTGCCTGACAGCTCACCGCCATATCTAACGCCCACCGAGGAGGGGGATCAGCTTGTATGGCTTACAGATTTGGATGCTTCGCCACAACAGTCAATGGCACCCGCTGCACAACCGAATCCACCTGTAATTCAGGCACCGCCCTCACCCAGCAACTTCAGGTGCAGTCAACCACCAGCCACCCCCTCGCCGACGGGCACTGTGAAGCAAACAGCGCGCATAATTGAGTCCCAGCTGCATCTGTCCGCACCTCCAACACCAGCTGCAACCACTGAGCAGACAGTAGGGCCACCGGATCCGAATGCGCCGACTCAGCAACCGGCGCCAAAAACAGTTCAACAGCAACCACAACAGATACCATCCACACCCAACAGTTCGGGGTGGGTGGTGCAGAGACTGGCGGTAGTCAGCACACAGCCCACATCAGCAGCAACAGCAACAGCAGCAGCAGCAGCAGCAACAGCAGCAGCAACAGCAGCAGCAAGAGGAGCGAGTCCACCACTAACACCAGTTACTCCAACGGCGGCAAGTCCATCAAGAGCGGCTGTTAGCCAAATGGAGATTATTACAGTGACGCCGTTGCGAACGGTTGCACCACCTGCACCACCCATGCTGCTCGTCGGCAAGGTATCCGTGGACCACAACGACACACGCAGCAAGAACTACAGAGTCAGCACGGATTCCAGTGCGGCTGCATCGCAGGGCATCAAGAAGCGTTGCTGCTGCGCCATTTGCTAGGCAACAGAGCTAAACTATCCACAAATCAACTTAACTTTGTTTAAGCTCTGTTATATCTGTAAAGCTATATGGGATTATATAGAAACAACCGGAAAAATCGAATTACACAAAACAGTTTTTACGTAATTAATAATATTGTTAATTGTGCATGTTGCTTAATTAAACATCAATTCGGGTTTAAAAAAACGAATTGCTTAAATATATTTCTTACGTAATTTTTGCTTTAATTAAATAAATTTAATAAGCCAAACAACTGTTAGCATAACAGTTACACGATTGTGTATTTTGACAGTAATGCACTTAAATAGTTAACAGAGCTATGAATACGTACATAACATTACGCTGTTAACGTTAGAGCAAGTCAGAATGTTAATAATCTCAGAGAAAACTAACAGTCAGAGCTCTGTTAGGCGTACAGAACTTTCTTATATTACGTCTTAACTTCTATCTCAACTATTGCTGTCTCCCTTGCACTACCGCTACTGCTCTGTTAGTCAGAGTCTTTGCTTACTTAACATTCAGCACTCGATTAGAGCAATGGTGCTTGAGTGGCTCACATTCCAATCGCTGGGGCAGCACATTCATCGCTATCGATGACAAAGCCGTCTTATCAGCAGCATGTGAAGTTAAGCCAGAGCCACCGGCGCGCAACGCCTTATCTAATCGAAGGTGCAAACAAAATCACCGTCGCTGCCAAAGCGTAATTGATAATTAATTAGTTTACCCACTCGTGGGCAACTCCACAGTGAATGACCATTGCGATAAAAAACACTGACGGCATTCAGTCAGCGGTCAGTCAACGGCCGCGGAACTACACTCGAGGATCTGAGCGATGCCGCCCCCAGGACGCGGTTACGGGCCCGGCCCAGCGTGTCGCCCACCCCCGCCGGGCTTTCGGCCCGGACCCCCGCCACCCGGACGCACGAATGTTAATGTGGATGTCAACATTGGCGCTCGGCCACCTCCCATAGGCGTGGGCATTGGCTTTGCTCCCCCGCCGGTCGTTATTGGCGCACCGCCAATTGTTGTCGGCGCTGCCCCACGACCACCAGTCATTGTGGAGAACTACGGACCGCCAGCACCCGGCTTAGCCACAGCCACGGTCTACACCCAGCCGGAAGTTTGTTGTTGTATCATAATGTAGACTTAGTTACGCTCAGCGTGTGTGAATCTGTGTGTATCCCTTAATATCTCCTATATGTTGTATATGTTTCATATCTATCTATCCTTATGTTATGACTGTGAATAAATTTCTAAGTTTTTGAAGCGCAATTCGTTGTTGTTGTGCAGGAGGGGCATGTACCTATAGTGTGTTATCTATATATTTACCTAAAATTGAACAAATATTCCCCCTAAGAAATGTCTTTGACACTGGCACTGGGCTGAGTCGATAATGAATACTGAATACTTATATCCTATCAGATTCCATGTTCCATATTCGACGTACCCTCAATTATGTAGGCAATGCAAATAAATTTATTTCAAGGTTCACATAGATTTGTTGACGGATTTGACTAAATCTAAAGGAGGAGTATAACATATAATGAAAACAGAAAGACAAGCGGAACTTTTTAAACTAGTTTTCGCTGTCAGCAGCAAATAATTTATGAATTTATTTCCATTTGTTCTTGGCTAAATTTAATCTACTATTCTGTCCTGTCATTTAAATTCACTTTAGCCATCATCACATCAGCATGTAGAATGAATTTTGACTTAGATTAAGAATTTGCTTGTAAATCGATAGAATTGCCTTTATGATTGCGTTAAGTAGCTCACGACATGTAAAGCTGTGTTGGCTTATGCCTTAATACACCCACGCCCACAGAGGGAATACACATCTCACAGAGAGAGAAAGAGAGAGAGAGACAGAGAGAGAGAGAGGGAGAGAGAGAGAGAGAGAGAGAGAGATTACGTATACGACATGTTGTTGCAAAGTGTTTTGCGCTGTGTGCGTTTCTTATTTCAGCATGTCAGCTGTAGACAATTTCAATTTAAATTTGCCTTTTGCAGTTCGCCCGCTGTGCTGAGCGAGGCGGAACGGAATGGAACGGGACAGGTCAGAGCAGAGTTGGGCGTGGCAGAGCGAGGCGCGGCGGAGCAGGGAAGCAACATTTGCTGTGCCGCCGTCAGGTTCTTTCCTTCCTTCCTTCCTGGTTGGCTTCCGTGTTTTGTTTCCTGCACTTTTCGTTTATTTGCATACACATGCCGCGTATATGCCGTGCAAAATCGCGCAAATAATAATGAAAAGAAAAAAATGAAGAAATCAAAAGAGCAGGAGGGGACCTTCTGCTCCGGCCCGCAAAAATGCCAAGTAAATTGGCGAAAATATTGAAAACGTGTAGCGTCAGACTAAAGAGTCCAACCGAGTCGACAGACTGAAAAGCCTCAAAGCCAAGCGAGGAAAACTGTGGAAAAGCGACGAAAACACTGTCGCACTGCCAAAGGCCGCAGCTGCCTCGCGACTGTCGACTGCCTGGCGAAAGTAATGAAGAAAATTCCCCAAATTGAAATTACAAACATTACATTTTTCCTCCAGACGTCTGCAGACTCAAAAATGTTCCCCAGCCCAGCGCGTGTGTGTGTGTGGGCATATGTGAATGTGTGTGCGAGTGTGTTATTAGCAACAATTTGCGCTGATCATATTTATGGCAATTACCGTTAGACGAGCGCCTCAAACTTTAGCAAGTAAATGTTATTTTATGCGCAATTTGTGCTCGTTCACGGCGTCTGCGACAAGCGACCAAAAATATCGCTTAGATCCAGACAACTCTCTAATGATGCCAAGGCATACCCCACTCTACTGTGCACAATGGGCGGTCGCCTGATAACAGTATCTTGCATTGGGTACATAGAAAACCCTAAGCACTCTTCTATATTCCAAAGGGGCTTTTAAGATTCTTGGATTCTGCTTCAAAAGCATATATTGAGGATATGCTTATTTTTACAAATGCTCTGTAAGATGATCAATTAAAGAATTATTATAAATATATTGAAATTTTGTAGAAATATTGCAGGTATTTGGTAGAAGTATTGCAATCTGAGATCCACGTTCATCAACTCTGCAACACTAATCATTATTATTACTACAGTTAATATTATTAACATTTAATTATTATTATTTTTCTTTTTATACCCTGAACCCATTGAAAATGGGAAATCAGGGTAAAATGGTTTTGTTA
>NW_022045983.1:94678-107427 GCF_001654015.2 Drosophila navojoa
CACAAAAACATTATACCCTGATTTCCCATTTTCAATGGGTTCAGGGTATAAAAAAAAACAATTTCTCATAGAGTTGTTGTTTGCAAAAACGGAAATGGACGAAAAATAAAATTTGCACCCGGGCTCTGGGCAAGCCTCTATCGGCCCGGAGGGCACAAAATGCCCACTCACTAATTAATTAGTGCGTTTTGTTTATTGTTTGCTGTTGAAACTTTTCCCAGAGTTGCCTCGGCTGGCTTGCACTTCAGCTGGTCTAGCACCGGGTCTGGCCCGCAATTGCGAGTCAACTCTCTGATTGCATTTCAAATACCCAGCTGACTCTCAAGTATTGCATTATTATTATTATTATTATTTTTTTTTTTTTTCTTACTATTTTTGCTCCGCATTATTTGTGGAGCTGTTCAAAATGCATATATAAATTAAATGAAAGCCTTAAGAGCTGTTATATTTTTTAATGAGCATTAATAATATATTTTAATATTAAATTTATCATTTATTTTAATAAAACCCAGCTAATGTAATGCGATTAGTATATCCGGGATGGGAAAGTATTTAAGTAATTTATATCACTTTTTCGATTTGAGTTCTTCATAACAAAAAGCTTTCTACAATCTACAGTTGGTATTGATTTTGCTGTCACTCGGAGAGGCCACATAGAGTTTTTTTGGAAGGCATTGAGCCAGTATTCTGTTGGGATTCATACAACCTTTTTGTACGCATTTGGAAATTTTCTACGTTTTTCATCATGAGTTTAAAAAATTTCAGTAACTCGACGGCTTTTTTCAGAAATCTGCCCAGAATATGTTTGAAAAGGGTGCCGACTCGTCGCATGGTTAGCTCAAAAGTCCATGCTCCACATGCGAAGAAGGAGTCGTACTGGGTAGAGAAGACCATGAAGCCAGTGGATAAAGATCAGGTCCGGCCACACAAATCAGATGTCGGGAGTAGGGCGAAGCCTCGTCTAGGGTTTCCGAGTTGTAGTGTGCCCAACAGACCAGATGGTATAGTTCTAAATTTCGGTAACACGCGACTAGATACGTGCTTATACAAGCCTAGCAAGAGTTTAGATCGAGCCTTCCAATCCAACTGGGTAGATTGTGTCCCAAGAAAAAAGTCTGTCAAACATATTCAGATGGTACCACCAGAGATCAAACGTCGCGTCAAGACGCCCAGGCCGTACTGTCCCCCCGATACTCCCGACCAGCAATCCACAGATACCGAGTGCCCCGAGCCCGAGGGCCTGAAGAGCTCAGTTGAAGACAGAGCAAAGCAGAAAGCCAGCAAGAGGCCGCGAACCCGCTATCCGAGTTTCTCAGAGTATAATGTGGCATGGAAGTCAGCATCCTCAGATAGTCTTCATCCGCGATCCGTTTGCGATATGTGGCGCTACTACCAAAATTTATACCGGTGAATACAGGAGTTCATGCAACGAAGACCACATTGGTCAGACGAGTTTATAATTGAGATGATCGAGACTGATCCAGACTGATCAAAAAGAAATAGTTTTGTTTATCATATTTAATACGAAATTGTCAATAATCCATAAGCAGTTGTACAGAAAAATATAATTTATTAAAGTTGTGTATGTATATATATATATATATAAATTATCAACCGTTAATTTTATCATTGTTCAGCTGAGTCGAAAAAAAGGAGAGCATAGTATTATAGTACATTATTAATACATTGGTTATAATATATAAATATATACGATATTAGCTACATCAAAACGGAAAAGATAGCTTGAAGATTGTTGATATGCCGGAGAAGGGCATCAAATCGTTTCTGACTGTCTCAGTTATTTTCTAAGGCTTTATTGTTTTTGTAGCCTTCTTGATAGATTATCAACTGAGGTATTACATCTTCAAAGAGTGTTTTTCACAATTACTCATTGGTTTGTATTAATGCCTCAATTCCGAGTAATTTGAGCTATTATAGTAAATAAGCTTTTGCGAATGGTGATTGTAGCAGAGCATGCCCTGGAGGAGTATCAGTGAAGAGATTTGCAAGGATGCTGCGCTGCTTATATGCCCTCACTCACCCATTGTAAATACATGAAACTAACTTTCAATGGGGCTCATTGCAGATACTTTGAAGTATTTGCCATCATTTGCGATCTCTTGTAATGACTTCATACACATATATGCTCCTGTTTATATATGCATATATTTAATTCGATTGCTAGTGCATTCAGCTATGGTTGCTTGGGCGCAGCTTATAGCGTGGCTGTCTTCTCAATTCGAGTGCAATCTGAAGTTGATGTTAATGCTGCCAGTGTTGGTTAATGCCAACTCGAAAGGGATGCCGCATCGAGCATAGAGCTGCAGCCACTTTTGCTTTGTGGCGCGCCTCTCGAAATGGCGAAGTGTACTTCTGCGCCTGGTGGCATTCCTAAAAGGGATTTGCATGCCACTGAGATGTTTATCGTAAATTGTTGCCCTCAACGTCGACGTCGACGTTGTCGTTGTCCTTGTCCTCACCGACTGTCGTCTAGGCGAACACAAATGTCAACAGCACAAAGCGCTGACGTTTACATTGAAAGTCACTTTGGGTGCCAGACAACAGCAGGAGCCGCAGGAGCAGCTGCTGTCGTTGCTGCTGTTGCTCCTTGGGGACTGGCTAATGAAAAGCGCCAACACAAATGCAATGCATTTTTATTCCCATTTAACTTTTTATTTTCTGCAGCTTTTCACTTAAATGCAAATGTTTAGCCAGGCCATGTTTAATTGCCAGAGACCTGGCATTGACGGCCAGCCGACTGCCTCCTCGGCTGGGAATCCTGCGTGTCCCGAGCCTCACTTGCAGATTTGCCAAAACAAGTGTCCTTGTTGTTGCTGGTATTGTTGCTGCTGCTCAGTTGTTCGGCTGTTGGCAAAAGTATGCCCCAGAGTGACATTTCGCACAAATGAAATGTATGGCTGAAAACTTGTCTATTTGGACCCAAACAAATAATTTTATTATAAAACTTTTTTATGCATGTTTGCCTGGCTGCTTTGCCCCATCCTCATCCCCAACCCCAGCTCGGCTGCCCAAGCTAACTGAGCTGTGCGCTTCGTGTCACATGACTCACCGCCTAAACAAAATGAGGCTTTACGACAGCAATGGGCCACTGATGCAGGGAACTCTGCGAGTCGCATACGGACTTCTGCCACCCGCCTGGCCACTAGCACAATATGTGCTAAGAGCTAACCTCAAATGTACGAGCTCCACAATGTGTGTTCTTTTTTATGAATGGGCGAAAGGATGTTTATTCTGAAACTCGTTCTTTTTGCTTTAGTGAAATATTTTTGGAAATGTTCTTTAAACAAAATATAATTGTAAAATGCACATTAAATTTTCTTGTTGCAATTATAAATCCTGCACTATGCTAGAACGATATAAAACTTCTCAATTTATCAAATTGATATCTATACACAAAAAAATAAATGAAATAAAAATTAAACTAATAATAAAAGGAATAAAAACTTAAAGACGTGCAGCGGATCAGGCTCAGGCAACTTCACTGCAAGAAATAATTGAAGCAACGGCTAAGAATACATATACAATTCGATGGCAAAGAAAACATAATTCAATACAAATTGTGATTTGTAAAATATGCTATAATGCACGCGTATCAACATAAAAAAAGACCCTCTTCTATTTTTTTGAATGTGTCGGTATTCAAAACAGAAACAAGTAAGAAGACTCTAGTCGCACACGCACGCATAACCACGCGCTCTGCTAACTGCGCAGTTGGCAGCGACTGCGCTTGGGGCAGAAGGAAACATCGCAGACCCCATAAAGTATATGCTCAGGCATGAACATATGAATATACGAAGATCGCATACATGCCTCCGACGCACTCAGCGACTAGCAGGTAGTGCGCTGTGAGAAGATAAGGGTCACATGTACGGACTGCATAAATAGACAAATGAAGAACAACCCTTGCAATCCCAGAGTCAGATCACGAAGGAGACGAGCGCTTAGGACAGGATAAAAATAGCTAATAGACCAACGCGGAGTCTTACACACTCAGCGATAAGTTTAGAATATGTAATAGCCCTATGCTGAGCCTTACACACTCAGCAATAGATACATTAGATTTAAGGGTTGAAATTATGAATGAGTATATAAACCCGGACTCAGAAGAATAAAGATCAATACAAAACTAAACACCATCATAGTCGAGTGTATTCGTTCAGTATATATTCTGGATCAGCTCGACGAGCTGATTCGATATAGCCCAGTTCGTCTGTCCGTCCGTCCGTCTGTATGAGTGCTACAATGTCAGAAGATACAAAAGCTAGAGAGCTGAAATTTGGCATGCATTACACGAGTATATACGAATTTATCTTATTTTTCGATAAATCATCCGAAAACTTTTTTATCGAGAATAATCGAAAAATGGATTCTGTTTTTTCAGCCTCATTGGAGCACTCTTAGACCTTGAGACTTCAGATTTACTGTGTATATACATATGATGATTACAAACATTTTGTAATTTACAGATTTTGGATACCAGCCCCCTTCGCCCCCAATTTGTAAAAAACGCATTTCAAATACTAGAGACTTGTGCTTTGGAATGTACATACATTTGAACATAATAATTAAGTTCTGAAAGTTTCATTAAGATCGTAAGTCTAGAAATTAAATTATTCAACAGTTGCTGCTCACTGCGCAGTTAGCAGAGCGCTGGCTTATGCGTGCGGGTGGATGCATAAAAGAAGTTCAGAATGATTAGAATATCAGATTGGAGGGTTCAGCGTATCTCCTAGTCGAGCAGTCTCGACTAGAGCCTTCTTACGTAGAGAGCGGACAGTATTCAAATTAGGCTGAAAAAACGAAATCAATCCATCGATTATTTTCGATAAAAAAGATATCGTACTGCGTATGGTTTCTATTCAAAAATATGATTTATATGTAAGTGAGCATCACTTCACTTCATGGGCTACGCCTACATTCGTCATATCATACATTTAAGTAGCTGAACTAGAAATTCAGGCCGTTTGCTCCACCGTTCCGCTCACTTATTTTAGGCTCACACGAGGGAAATTCGAACAACAAAATTAAGTTATGGCCAGTGTACAGAGGAGAGAGAGAGAGAGCGAGAGAGGAGAGAGATAGAGTCAACGCTGTTGCCGTACAATTAGTCGAGGGTCTTAATTGCTGCTTAAATGCAGTCCTGGCCTTTGCCTTTATTACCTGCCAGCCATTTGTTGCTATTTGCAGTTTGCAGCTTGCAACTTGCAGCATGCCGCTTTAGCCCTTGAGCTCGCCTACAGTTGCCACATACCGCAGCAGGTCGCAGGTCACAGCGGACTGCACCCACATAACCATTAACGTAAAATGGCACTTTCTTCTCCTTTTGCTTCTATATTTTGGTTTTTCATTTATTTTCCTCTTTTCTTTTTTTTTTTTTTTATATGGCTACACTTTATACACTTTGTTGAGTCTGGTTCGTGGTGCGGTGCTAAATGCCTCCAGCTCGGCCATAGCTGTTGCTAGATTGTTAATATTATTTTATAATTTCTTTTATTGCCGCTGCATGGCCCCGGGAATGGCAGTCATACTGTTTAAGAACATCCCGGCCCAAGTGCTGTAACAGTGCTGCCAACTGTTCAGCGAATGCAGCCATTGCCATAAATTGTTAGTGCCCGCTAAGAGGCTAAGGGGCAATTTAGCCATGTTAAGTTCATTTATGCAGCTGTGATAGACGTAACGGCGCGTGAAGGACAGTTTCAGAAATGAAAGCGCGCTAGAAACATGTTTGAAAATACAGAACAATCCGCGTCCTTCACAGGAAATATTCATTGAATCGATGAATTTAAAAATTGTGGTAGGAAATGATTGAAAAGTGAAAGTAATTTAAATGTACTTGGGTAGTTCCACGTATTATACGCCAAATATGTGTATGGTAATTATCAATTATATATTAAATATAAAATATATAAGAAATAGATATACAGCAGATATGGTTTTGAAATATTATACTGTGTTTTGTATTAAAAGAAAAAGTTAATTGAATGTTTTTAAATGTCCTATATTTAATATATTTTTCAAGATATTCTTTCCATACCGAAATTCCATAATATTTAACCAATATTATAGAGTTATTAAATTGTTTTCGACACTTTATCTTTATTGCTCAGATATGAATAGGAAATAGTTTTTTATTTAGTTATGTCAAATAAAGTATTATCACCACGATCTCTTTTTTCATCTCTTTTTATAGTCTTTGTATGTATATATTTTCATATTATTTCTACAATATTATTCTATGTGCAAAAATAAAAATATTTTTCGAGCCCCTTTAACGTAATATGTCGACATATCTTGAAGCAGCTCAAAATAGCACTCAACACTCGAGCGATGGGTGTTTTTCAGCATTTGCTGCTGTCACAAGTGGCTGTCATGTTTATTGACAGTTATTTGAGATGGCCAGGAGGAGAGAGGGGAGCGGCGCGTGCGATTCTATTGACAAACTCGTAATTCAAATAGGCAGCAAACGTGCCGCGCAATTCAAAGCGTCAAGCGCGTCAAAATGTAAATTGGTAGCACAGAGTCTGGCTAGGGGCAGAGCAGAGCAGAGTAGGAGGCAGAGCTATCTACGTGCTGCCTGTGGACAAATCAATTTGACAAAACGCAAAAATTTGTAATCAAGCAGTGTGTGTGTGCGTGAATGTGGATACATGTGTATGTATATATCTATGTGTATGTGTGCGCTTGTAAGCGTGTACGCACAAATTTTTGGCTATTGTGACAATGACAATGACGGCAAAGACAAAGACACCAGGCCGATAAAAATGCCAGCCACAAGCTTAACAAGCAGACATTCAGGCAACTAGGGCAACGGGGGCAACGGGGGCAACGGGGGCAATGGAGGCAACGGGGGCAGCTGAGGCAACTGAGGGGGACGGGACCAGTCATTGTTTCCAGTTAAGCTGGCATCATAAGCCCCAAGCCCAGCGGGCGGGCTGTGGGGGTCGGTTGGCCGTGGCATTGACTGTGGGTAGTGAGCACATTATGCGCTAAAGAGTTTAAACAGCTGTTGGCTGTGGCGCGTCTAACTGTCGCTCATTTTGCCCAACAAACATCAGAGAATGGCCAGAGCGGAAGGAGCTGAGCGAGGGGCTGGTGCGGAGTCACTGCTCTGGCTTATCTACAGCACTTTGACAATTGCCATGGCGTGGTGCTCTGTTTAATTATGACATTAAATGCGAGTTCATTGTGTGAAGCTATGCGGGATTTTCGACTGCCCGCAAAAGTATGCAACAGTTTTTTGCGGGCTTCCCCTTGCTATTGCATGCAAATATTTTTGACTGCTGTGTGTGTGTGACTGTGTGGGTGTGTTTGAATGCCAGCTGCTGCTGCACGTAAACATTTGTGCATGTGCGGAAATTATATGTTGTATTACAACAGTCAGACACACACACACACTCACATCCAGCGAGTCACTGAGCTGAGAGCTAGCTGTTGAGCCTGACAAAGTCAGCAGAAAAAACATTAATAGAAATTCATATTGTATGGGAAATGTGGTAAGCGGGTTGCCTACATAATAAACCCATTTCGTGCGGCTTTAAAATGCCATTTATAAAACATGTGCTAGCATTTATGCATATTAAATTAGTTAGATTGCCCCGGCACGAAAAATAAACTGGCAAAAGGCATCCAAAGTGCCACAATAAACTGACATAAACATAAACATACACAAGCTCGCACACACAGAGAAAGAGAGTGAGAGAGAGAGAGAGACAGACTCGCTCACACTCACATAACGACTCCCATACAAATTCTAAAGTGCGAACCCTTTTTTATGCGGCAACTGCTCCGACCTAACATTATGCAAGCACAAATGGCGCTGGGCGCTGGGTTTGCAGCTGTTTTCGTAGGCGGCCATCAGCCTCATATTCACACACATTAACACGCCGAAATGCGCAATAATGAACCGGGCTTGTATATTCCTTATGCAAAATAAAATAAAACATTTTCGTGCATCTATATTTAACATATTTTACACATTAATAATATAATTTAGCCGATTTACTTTGGCCACCGATGACTTTATGACTTCTTTACATAATAAATATTTCGTATGTGTTTAATCCTAAACTGCATTCTTTTACAGCACGGATTCGATATTGTACTACAAAATCCTTACGTCCTTGGGAAAACATTCCATTCTAACGTATTTCCTACCAGTTTTCTTCTTCTCTTAATTTTTTTTTCTGTTTTTTGCAAAGGGTTAAACTGAACAGAATATGTAAAATTACTAAAATGGAAATATTATATATGTATATGTATGTATGAAATAGTTGGGTCGCCTTTGTGTCGGACTTGAAAACGCATGTAGAAACTTTTCAAGTGTGAATTGCTCTTCATTTTTTGCTGCAGACACAAAACTCGTTTCGCCTCGCACCCATTTCGTTGCCTACTTTTGCGCGCAGCAAAATGTAAGGCAGTTGGGTGAATGGGCACGAGTGTGTGTGAGTGTGTGTTGATTGTGCGGGTGTAAGTGAGTGTATGTGACGCAGTTGTAACAAAAAGAAACATAAAATAAAATGGCAGCGCCAGAGATGTTTTATAAAAATTTATATGAGCATAATTTGTAAGAGACAAAAAAAAGCGAACGAAGAAAAAAATGTGTACGATATGACATGATATGCAAGGATATGCTGTGTGCCTATGTGCAGGAGCATGCCCAGAACAGACAAGCCAGCCGAGAGTGAAAGCAACAGCAGCACACAGAACATGCACATGAAACAGTAACAGAAAATCAAATTTAATAAAACTCAACCGGAATAATTGTAAAATATTCGAGGTAGTTTTTCGCATTCACTTTACAAACAATATTAGAAAATAACTAGATGCTGCAAAAATGTTCATTACGATTAAAATATGTATCTCTAACAGAGAATCAAATGTATGTGGGAATAGATATGTGTGTTTATTATATGAGCATATGTATATGAATATATATGTTTGTATTTGCTTGCTCTCCTATCAAAGTTATGGAACATAATTTGTGTTGTTATAAAATTGTTCTGCTTGTATGTACATTACACATCTACGTTGTTTGTTTGCATTTGATAGAAAACTCAAAGTAAAATCACATCCATCTGCATAGCACACTGCATATATTGCCTTACTATGTGATTCTCAAAAATGCAAGTTAGGCCAATACGTACGTTTCACGATTAAATTAGAACAAAAACTACTTTCATGAAAATTCCCAATTCTGTAATCCTCTTTTTCTCAAAACCTCTTCTCTCTCTTTTTTTTTGTCTCCTGTTACCGTTCCTTCGCTCCCATTTCGATATCGAAATTGTAGAAGTAGCTGTTTTGACCAACCTGTTTACATCCTTCTAATATTTTCTCCTTCTGCTTGTCATGCAATTAAGATGCAAATTGTTTGCGCTTGAAATCAAATTCCATGCTCTGGCAAAACAGAGGAGCTGTCGCCATCTATCGTTGCTGCTGCTGCTGTTGGTGAAATGTCGTGCAAGTTTTCTGGTGAAGTGCACTACGTATGCAATCGACACATGTGTGCAACAAAACTCGTTAACACTTGAAAAGTTTCATGGCCCTGGGCAATTGTAATGCGCTCTACTTGGAGCACAGCACATGTAGCAAGGCGAAGGGTGGGGTAGCAGGAGCAGGAGATAAGGAGTAAGTAACGTAATGCTGCTAAAAACACTTAAGCAAAATCTTGTAAGCAGAAAATAACTCAGAATGTGTGCAAGTGTGTGGCCTCTGGCATAAGCAGCCTGAGTTTTTGCGGGAGTACTGCGACTCCGTGTGCGTATGCGTGTGCGTGTGTGTGTGTTTGTCGGGATCACCTTGACTAGAGCTTGCCCTGAAAACAAACAAAGTTCAAGTACGTGACAACTGTGAGTAAAGTGTTGTCTATATACATTTAAGTGGTTCCCCTGTGGTGCTGTGCCCTGTTTGAAAATCAAACCATGAGCTTCGTGGCCTAATGGCAGTTAATTGGAAAAGCCTAACTTCAAGGCAAAGTCTCTAGCAAGTTTCATGAGCAGGACTCCAATGTAGTTCGAATTGCCTAAAGAATTGTCTTTTGTGCAGCAAAATGATTAAAAAGGGCATTTATGTATCAATATTTAACACAGATGGTGGTCTCCCACTCCCACTCCCACTCCGCGCATTGAAACATACTCAATATCTAAAAATATCACGGACGGAGATACACAAACAAATAGATATATTTTTCTATATACGTATTTTTTTAAGCCCAAGGAAATCAAAGCATACACAAACTCTCCATGAAGAAACATGCTCTCCACATCGCTCGTTCCCGTATGCATTGCATCTTCTTGAATTAGTGCTGCTTGAGAATATTGTGTAACTAGAATGCCACACCGGTTGACAGAGCTTATCATATTATTTTACATGTATTTATATATTTAAGGAATCTATCACGCCTCCAACTGCTCTATCACGTACTACTACTATCACGACTAAACCCTTATACACCATTGCATATCAGTAAACTGCATTTAAAGCAGATAAGATGATATAATTTATTTGAATTGTGAATTGGTTAGTTTTCGTTTTCCTGGATATTTGTTATATAAAAAAAATGGCAAAAGAAAGCATGCCTTCAGATATGGAAAGGAAACATTTCAGCAGATGTCAAGTTAATAAAATTAGGAACTCATCCCATAAAAATAAATATTGTTATTTCGGTTGGGGACTTTTATGATATCCTGTAAGCAGTTCGATCTCTGCTGGCTGCGTGCTTTTGAACAGTTGCGAAAGTTCTTCGGCCGCAGGAAATAGACAGTTGAATTGCCGGAGAACTTTTTACGAGCTGCCTCCTGATTACCAGCTAGCGGACTCATTTTCATGCCAGGCCTGAGGTCTGAACTTGGTGTCAAATGTAAATGTCAAACAGACAAGGAGACAGAGCCCTGGTACTTCCGTTGGACTGTCTCTTGGTCGGGCTTGTGCCTGCTACCACTAATTTCATTAAGTTGCACACACACATACACACAAAGAGAGACTAGAGAGAGTTGCACGCACACGCCAGAGGGCACACGCACGCACTGCTCAAAGTTGAGCTGCTGCAGCTCGGAGAAGAAGTCATCTCTCAAGTTGATTGCCATCAACTGTGAGTGTAGCCAAAAGGAACTGAGCTCAACTTTGCCTTGGATTGCCAATGCTTATAATTAGAAACTTTATTATTTGTTTAACTTGCCCGCAGCTGCTGCATAATTGACACACGCGTGGCAAACTTTCGCTGCAGACTTGCCACATAAACTGCCAAAAATGTGCAGCAATTATCGATGAGAATGAGAATGAGATGGGGATAGAGTGGCAGGTGGACAGAGATATGAATGGCCAACAGTTTGACAGCCAATGGCTGAGCAAAGCACTTCCCGAAGCCACTTTAAAGATTCTTTTAAAATGTAAATTTAACGATTAAACTTTGATGAGGCCGGCGCACGTTTGCTAATTTGCAAATTCATGAATATAAATTGCTTTTCAAATGCCATATAAAATAATCAAATATGCAAATTTTTCACCCGTATGCGTAACGTAACCAACACCCATAACAATCCCATACACAAATACCCACACACACAAACACCCACTTCCACACACACACACACACACACACACTCACTTTCACACCAAAAAATTGTTATTAGAATTGTTTAATACCTACACAAGCTGCAGCTGCAGGACACCCACACAGAACTCTATTCTGACAAGCTCTTACAGAGACCAGCTGGATGTCAGATCCTCTTTTGGATGGCAACAGTTGCTCAGCCTTCGCTCTAAGGCTCCCAGGCTGCTGTAAACAATGACCAACGGAGCCCAAAGTCAAATGCAGTTAAGGGAAATGGACAAGCCGCAAACTGCACAACAGAACCAAAAACCAGAGGCAAGTGTCCAACACTGAACAACAATTCGCACACTGAGGACGGGACAGCCGAAAAGTTAAAGCGAACCTATTATGCTCTATAAGTTTTCACAAATACTTCCACGTCCCGCAGTTACTTTTGTTACCACAAATGGTCTTGTGGTCATGCGGAATTCGTTACTTTAAAAACTGTTTCGTTCCTTCAGATATTTGAGAACACTGCAGATAATTCAGCCCGATAAATAGCAAAGATAGTTGTAAGGCAAAGATGGATCTTCAAATGGAAAATGCTTATGTATCTCTTTATATTTCATATTTAAAACAATTTGTATTCCTTCTGGGAAATTTGAACATAGCAAATAAATAAGCAATTATATCCCAAAGATCTAGTGGATGCCCTTAATAATATAATTTCACGTATATCCAGTTTCAGAAATACCAAAGCCAGCTTTGTATCTTATAAATACCTATACAATATTATATATTATTGATAAATCTAAAAAATTTATATGTTTATACACAAAGGCTTTGAAATAAATCTCAGATATATTTCTTTATACATCTATATAACAGATGCATTAAATATCTTAAGATTCTTGAGATACTCCATAAAATTCAAATTTGTTTATTTTCCTATTTTTGAGACAACAGGGCTATAATTTAAAACTTTGGCACTGGCTTTAGGACCCTTAGATTTCAAAAATGCAAACAACTTTTACGAGAAACAATGTTTATACATAAAGTTGGAGAACTTTTGTATGCTGTGTTTACTAATGAACAGATTCTAATATACCCTCTTTTTCTTTTTCTTTGCCTACTAGGTAAAATAACCAACAAGTAAGAAAGCTTTAGTCGAGACTGCTCGACTACGAGATCCCCTGAACCC
>NW_022045983.1:107437-129329 GCF_001654015.2 Drosophila navojoa
GGGGGGTAAATTTTAACAAAAACCGAAATTGTATAAAATGCGTCTTAATATATATTTAATTTGGACACTAGCTTAAAAGATGTAGGAGATATAATTTTTTAACTGACTTTCGGTAATGTTTTTTATCGATAAAAAATATCGGATTGAGTTATCGTTTTTTAGTGATATATTCGATATGCGCACGCTATTTACGGACATTTAAAAAAAAAAATTTGAAGTCTCAATCTCTTATATTTTCTGAGATCGACGCGTTCACACATACGGACGGACAGACGGACAGGGCCAAATCGACTCAGTTTGTCGCCCTGGTCAAGAATATATACTTTATGGGGTCTGCCACGCCTCCTTCTGCCTGTTACATGCTTTTAACAAAACCATTATACGCTGATTTCCCATTTTCAATGGCTTCAGGGTATAAAAACTGAAGTTATTTCTACATGTATTGTTGCGCTGCTAGATGGGAGCTGAGAGCTGAAATCTGGGAAATGGCAGCTGGAAGATAGGAGTTGGGAGCTGGAAGGCGGGATCTGGGAGCTCGGTTAGTTTTGCATGCAAATGGCATATCAAAAAGTGCAAAAGGATTGAGTAAAAATCAACGCGACATTTTTCAGGACAAATAAAGTCCATAAATTTATCAAAAATGACACGAAGAAGTAGAAGAGAGAGGGATGGAGAAAGAGAGAGAGAATGACTTTGGTCAATATGTGGCACAGGACATGGACTTGGCGAACGTGGACAATCGATGCTGATGATGATTAGATTGCTGATGCTGCAGGCAAAAGTTGAAGCTTAATACGGAGTTGGCTCAAGTGGACATATTATAACGGTTATATGCAAGCGGCGGGCACGGAGCAGAGCGGACTCGACATTAGCATACTGTATGTGGGCAGTCGGGCGATTGGCCATGTTGTTGGCTTATGCACATCTCTGCTGTCTGCCATTCAGCGTTTCAAACGATCAAAGTCTCAAATATGCAGACACGCTGGAATTTTGTTGTTGTAGAGATACGTCGAGCTGTTGTAACTGTTGTTGTTGCTGCTGCTGCTGCTGCTGTTGCTGCAGTTGGTGCTGCTGATGCTGATGCTGCTCCTGTTGGGACGTAAGTGCTGTCTAGTTAACCCCACATAAAGGTCATATTACGATATTCTGTTCATATGTGTGTGTGTGCTTGAGTGGGTGTCAATTACAAAAACGCTTTTGAGCGCGTAAACAATAATAGGAGTTGGGTGCCTGAATCGAGGAACTAAAAGAGAATACAGAGCGTATACATATATTCTAATCTCTTATTGGGGACTTTAAGTTTATGCTTATAATTGATTATTGATAGCTAGTATCGTCTCAGGAGTAATTTCATAAAAGTTTTTAATTTCACCTTTTCTGCTCTTCTCGCTGAGCAAAACAATTCAGGCATCGTGAAAACTCGGGCACACGCGTGCTTTTGCAGTGCTTTGCTATAATTTAATTAACATATGATAAATGCATAATGTAATTAAAAAGAAGGCATTAGTTAGCCTACTAAATTATTTAACAATTTATTTGCGTGCTCCAAAATTAAATGTAAATACAAGCATTCGCCCAATTTTACTCCCAATTTTCCAATTTCTAAAGCTTCATTATGCATGCTCTTCGATATGCAGTTCATTAGTTACCTTTACACACACACACACACACACACACACATATATATACACTTGCAGCTAAGCTGTTGTGAGCGATTGCAATATGTGTGGCTTTAACTTTAATGAAATTATGTTCACAGCTATGCCTTTTGGCTGCGGATGCGAATGCAGATGAGAATGCGGATGTGATTGCATTGTCGGCATCCGATTTGGGACTGGCAAATGAAAATTTATACCATATGCTTAAAGTGCTTAACAATGCAAGCGATTCACACTGCGGCCAAATTTGTTGTGGAATCATCAAATTTAATTTCTAAACAAATTAATGTTGACAAAAGTTGGCGAAATGCAATTTGCGCAAATAAGTCGTAATTTGGTCAGGCAAATTGCACAAAATACGACAAGATAGATGTGCTTAGTCTATACGCACACACACGCACATATGAACTCATACTGTAAGTATATATTGTATCGTAAATGTATTGCCAGAGCGAGATGGGGCGGGTGCTGTGCGAGCGAGAAGTATCAACTACAGTTGTAGCTGCGGATTTGTCGCTGCCAGCGATTTCACGTTCACTCACCACCTCGCGTTACGGCCAGGCAACAACAACAACACGAACAACGCCAACAACAACAATGACAAGTATAGCAACAACTGACATAAGGACATGGCATTGCATTCCCATCTTCCGGCTAAATCATATGCAAATGCATGCGTATGACATTTCGGTTCGAATTTTATTGCCCGCCCGGTTGCTAAATTATTTAGAGCCTGATTCCTGCTGCCATGACGAGTCATGCATTTTGAGTTTAGTCCACACCAACTCACACTCACACACACACACACACATTTTCTTGGTAAGTTTTAGTTGCTCTGTCGTCTTTCAATTTGACATAAAACCTTTTTGGGCTTTTGCTCATATGACATTTTATGCAAAGTGCTCGTGTGTGTGTGTGTGTGTGTGTGTGTGTGTGTGTGTGTGTGTGTGTGTGTGTGTGCCTGTACGTGGGCGTATTTCACGCCTTTTGCCGCCGCACATCAAAATAAGCACAAGCCAGAGTGCCACCCAACCACCCGCAACAAATGAGCCGAATGTCTTCGTCTTTTATGTGCCACGCAGGCGAGCGTAAAAACGCAAAACAACAAAAAAGGTAAAACGAGAAATTCATTAAATTTCAAATCCTTTTTTGGGCATCATCAGAAGTCGCAAAAGCTTTTATTAGATTGTGCCCAAAAACAAATTCAATACACACACACATGAACATTCATGTGTAAGCCGTAAAACCAAACCATTCCGTTGGTTCGGCTCATTATATTGATGTTATATTGATGACGGGACGTTATTTTGAAAAAATACGTCGATTAGCTAAGTGGATTTTAAGCAGGGCAAACAGAATATACGAAGCTGTTGCTGCTCTCCTGTATATTTGCGATTCTGATTATCATTCAGCTAACCAACTCTTACTGAGAAAACTGAAAATTCACTCATATATATTATAGCATTACCTAATATAATGGAAACTGCTAAAAGCTGATTCATATGCAGTTAAGCAACACTGGCTGAGGGTAAAAAACTGGAGAGCCTTAAATTCCACTCTACCCTTTACGGAAAGTGTAATGAACAATTGGAAAAAGAAAGCCGATTAGGTAGAAGGACATACAAAATTTCATACTGAAATAAGAACAAAGGCATTAATGAATCTCAATCCCACTCAGTTAATGAACCAACAGTACAGTAGAATCCGGTTATTACCATTCGTCATATAGCGTCTGTACTGATATAGCGACGCAAATTCTCGTCCCCAGACACAGTTCTATGAGCATACCTACACTTGAGTGTCGTTATAACCGGATTCTACTGTATACACATTTAGATATCGAATCTTATTTTAAGCAAAGCTCTCATTAACGAAACTGAATCACACTCAGTTTATTTATAATTACTGCAAGTCTATTTATAATCTTATCTGCAAACTGCTGTCCTCACACTCAGTCCAGTTCATGCTTTTCAAATGAACTGGACAGCTTTTTTGTTAATGAATTCAATACGCTTGATTGCAATCTGCTCTTAATTATGAAAAATGTTTGCCGAGAACATTTGAAGTATTCAACTGCTTATCTGATGTGCATTTGCTCAAAAGCTGACACAGTCGCCAGCTTCGGACTATTCATAACTACGAATGTGCGAGTGTGTCTATATATGTGTGTGTGTGTGTGTGTAAGTTCTATGCCAGACATTCTCATATAAATGTGTGTGTGTGAGTTATAAAAGGCTCGTTAGTTAACTGACGTGGAAATTTTTAGACGGTAAAATGTGAGATATGGCTAAGAGAGAGAGAGAAAAAAAAGACAGAAAACAGAAAGGAGCATGGAGCTCAACTCAGCAAAGGAGATAAGAAAATTTATGTGCGCATAAAAGGCAACATTTTTGGTATTTTTTTAATACCAGCTGCTGACTATGTTGCAGCTTTAAAAATGAGAAACAAAAAGTTGAAGGATGAGCAGCAAATACTCAATTTACATAGAGATGGCCTTTCCGAAATGTAATTAAAATGGGCCAAACAAGCAAGCGACTGTCAAAAGTCAGTAGCTGAGAGAACAGTTGACGTCCATTGTCCATTTGACTGTCCGGCCGTCCACATGTCCAGCTGCCCGCAAATTGACAGCTGGGCATGGGTATAGACCATAGACAAGGATGGACACAGACACAGAGTGTGAGAGAGAGTGAAACACATACGTTCGCACACAATAATTTACTACGTAATGGACAGAGGACTCAGACAGATGCTAGACAACAGCTCCAGTTGCTGCCGTGCTGTTCATTAACACAAACATAAGCTGCCGGGCTACAGACTACTGCAGGCAGCCGGGCAGCCTTACAGCTGGGTAAGTTATGGCTCGAAACGGTGTCTGGGTACATCATAAATTCAGCAGGATACATCAGCCAGCGAGGCCGAGAGGGATCGTATTTCCAAAGTTCAAGCTGCATTTCGAATGCTATTAAAATCGCTTTCAATAATGAGACGAGCCTCTGCAGCGTATGGGTGTGTGTGCGGCATTGTTGGAAGTTTGTGCAACAAATTAGTGCCAAGTTGGCACTTAGTTTGCCTCATCGGCTCACACAAGGCCAGGCAAATATCCGGTGCGGAAATTGCAGCGAGACACGTGATCGTGGAACACCCATACAGCAAGCCGAGCAGCCAAAGGAACGAGACGAGTTCTGGACAGAGACACACGAGAGACAGACAGACAGACTATCACTATGCATGGCTCTGCTGTCTATGAGTTCCGCTTGCCAGACATATAAATCTTCATTTTGCTTAAACTTTGCGCCGCAAGTTTTGTGGCCCCAGCGAAAAGTTAACTTCGAGCAGACACCAAATTAGCAGCTGCTGCTCCTACTCTAATTGTTGTTGTTGCTGGCGGGTTGCATAAACAGAAATTGTACTTCTGCTACTATTCTTTTTGAATAGTGCAACTGCTGCTGTTGCTGCATCTGCAGTCTTATATACTCTGTTGCTATTGGGTCTACTACTTTTTATATTTCTTCTTCAACTGTTGTGGACGTTGCTGTTTCTTGTGCCATTGCTACAGCTACTGTTACAACCGTTGCAGTTGCTTTTGTTGTTGTTGCTGTAGCTAATGGAGTTGATGTTGCTGTTGGCGTTATTGCTCGAACTGTTACTGTTAATCTTACCGTTGTTGAGACTGTTACTGTTGTTGATAATGCTGTTACTGTTATGGTTGGTATTCATGTTGCTAGTGTTTTTTTTTTATGTAGCTTTTACTCCTGTATCTGTTTCCGTTACTGTTATTATTGCTATTGCTGTTCCTGTAGCTGATGTACCTGCTGTTGCTGTTGCTCAAGCTGTTGTTAATCAGTAACTGTAGCTGTCGCTGTTACTATATATATAACTGTTGTTGATATTGCTGTTATTACTGCAGTTGTTTTAGTGTTTTAGATGTTAATTTTGTTCCTATTGTTGTCACTGCTGTAGTTGCTGTTACCGTTATCATTGCTGTTGTTTTTCCTGTTGCTGTAGTTATCAACTTATTGTAGGATTTCTGTAGCTGTATATGTTCGTTTGTTGTTGTACTGTTACTGTTACTGTTTCTATTGCTATAAATGTTGCAGTTATTCCAGATGTTATTATTCATACTGCTGTTGTTTTTGCAGTATCTTATACAGATGTTATTGTTACTGCCGGTATATTGATATTATTATGTCCGTTATTTTTGCTATTTCTGTTAAAATACTGGACTGCTTCCGCTTTATCCTACAGCTTCCACTGCAGGTGTTGCTGTCTTTCGGTAATTATTACTACTGCAAATATTTACTTTCTGCTGTTAGCGTTTCTTGAGGTCTTCTATTAATAATATATTGTTTCCAGCTGCAAGTCTTTGGTGTGGTGCTGTTGCAACTCGTACTATTGCTGCCGTGACTTTTGATGCTATTTAGGCTACTGTTGCTAATTTGACTGCTATTGCTCTCATCTCATTCTTATTCTCATTCTCATTCTCATGCTGCCAAGTCTGTCTCTGCAGCTATTTGGTGGTCTGCAGATGTTTAGGTGGTTGCCACTGCAACATTTTCTTCAGCAACTGTTGTTCGTGCTGTTGTTAATGCTGCTAATGTGGCCGCAATTTCAAGTGAGGCTGCTCATAATATTGAATTTGTTGTTGTATTTGCTGTTATTGTTATTGCTGAAATTACTGTAGCCCAGCAATAGTTGCTTCTGTTATGGCTGTTGCTACAGCATCTTTACTTATTGGTGATGTTGTTCCTATGACTATTTTTAATGGAACAGTTGGTGTTGATATTGTTGCTGGATCAATCGATGTTGCTGTTGCTGCTCGTGCCTTCGTGATGCTGCTGACGTTTCTATTTGAAGTATATGTTACTGCTGTGCCTCTTACTACTGCTGAAGCAGAAGTCATTGTTGTTGTTGTTGCTATTGTTGTTGCTAATATCCTTATTCCGTTGTAGCTGGTTTCAACTTACTCCTGCTGCGACTACTTGTACTATATCTGCTGCCATTGAGCATAGTAAAAGCTATTACTACTCCTGGTGCTGCTACTTCTGCTCCAGCTGCTGTTCCTGCTCCTGCTGCTGCTGCTGGTGCTGCTGCTGCGGTTCGATTCTGTTACCTCTTAAGCTACCCGAGAAGTGCCTCTGTTTCCGCTGCCGTATTTGCTGTTGCTGCGGTTTTGATGCGCAGGTGATTTACGACCAACGTAACAGTGTCTGCATAATAATATGGACCAGCCTCTCGAACCACTCGCTTCGGCTCTTTACTTTCATTTATTCAGTGCACGCAATTTCAAAGCAAATCCCAGCCAAATCTGACTGGCGAAACTATTGGCAATATGTCAGGCAGTGAGTGCTTGGCCCTTGCCAAATGATATTCAACAATTGCAACTGTTGATGTTGTTAGTGTCAGTGCTGCCGCTGCTGCTGCTGCTGCTACTGTTATGCCGGCCAATTTGTGACAAGTGAGTGCGTTTTGCATATTATATAAAGCAAATTATATTTCATATTCCGCAGTGCTCAGTCGACTGGTTGCGTCTCAAGAGTAGCTGCAATGACGTTAAAGTCGACGTCTGGGGCCCTGTTGGGCAGCAGCAATTGTCGATGTTGCTGCTGTTGCTGTTGTTGCTGCTCCGGTCGTTGCTTGGGTTTACGTGACCATGGCCTTTTAAATTGTTGCTCCAAAGTATGCTACAATTATTTTCATCAAGCGACACAAACAACTTTATACATACATCCAACCATACTTTTAAGTCTCAGTGCACCACACAAAAATGTCGGACATGTTCGGCAAGTGATTAATAGTGAGTGAACGGGACGAGTTCTGAGTAAGCTACAAAATAAATTGAATCAAAAAAAAAAAAAAAAAAAATCACAAAACTAAAAGCTGTTTTAAACTGTTTAAACTATTGATTTTACTAAACTGAGCATACATATGTATTTTATAAAAAATTAAAATTATTAATTATTATATTTCACTTAAAAATTGCCTTTCTTTTATGTATATCATTGAATCATTTTACAAATCTATTTACACGCTTTTTCCCGCTCTTTACATTATTTTACCTAATGAAAGGGTGAATTGCAATGTCAGTCTACATATCTACACACGTTCGCAAGATTGCGTACAAATTAATCCTTATTAATTGTAAGGACTTTCAACTTCAAATATGTCTTTATGTATTCGCAGGTGAGTTAAATCAAACTTATACTATCGTTTTTTTTTTTCTAAAACTAAATTTATTAGATTACAATAATAATATCAATTTATACTTATCGAGGCTTCCAAGCAATATTACTTTTCTCAGTGAGAATAGCTAAGCTAATTTTTGGTGGATACTGTAAATCCGTATATTTCCAAAGACAGCTGAAAAACAATATTCAGAATCGAGGAATGGAGCATTTTGATTCTCATATATAATTTTCCAATATATTGTTCATATATATTTTATCAGAAGTTCTGTTCACATATGCTCCGTATTCTTTAATTACATATATATGAATTCATCTGTAAAGCGAATCTGTACGATTTGTCGCCTGTGCGAGTTTTTCATGCGCAAACATCAGGCAAAAGCAAAAGTGCACTTGAAATTGTTGATGGGACAACTACGCCGTGCCCTATACGTGCCTCTCCGGCTCTATGTGTGTGTGTGCGGGCTCTTGTATATGTATATGCTTAAGTTGCGAAGTTTCCTTTTGTTTTGTATTGTATTGTTGCCCAGCTCCGATGCGCCCATTCCCAATCCCGATCCCGACGACCATTAAACTCCAGTCTGCATTCGTTTGCAAAAAGCATTTCAAAAATGTGCAAAACTTTTGGTTGCAATGTCGACGGGCAACGTTGTTGATGTTGTTGTCAGTGATGTAGCTGTTGTTTTTGCTGTTGCTGTTGGGGCAGCCGCATGCATAAAGAGCGACAGTCCGCAGGACATTTTATATTTAATTTACAGTGTAACCGCAATCTACAGCTCGCTTCCAATCTAACTGTATGTGTGTGTGTGCGTGTGAGTCTGTGATTTTATTCAGCATTTAATAGAGTGCATTCTAGGATTTGAAGTGGCAAAGACTGATGCATGATTTCCCATACGGAATGCATAGCATAGATTTTAATCACTGTTGTTGTTTGTGTTTGCATTTGTTGCTTTTGCTGTTGCTGTTGTTCCATTTCAATTACTAAATGTTAGCGTTTAGCCACATAGCCAAAAATTAATTTCTAATGCCGCTTTTGTCCATTTAATGCGATGTCTATTAAATAAACACGCCCACACTCGCTCTCAGTTGATTTTCAAATGAAAATTGCATTAAATAAAGTTGAAAACGGACTCTGACCGGGCTTCGTATTGCCAAGTGGGGATTAGCGAGAACATGACCCAATCAGAGCTGCCACACGAAATGGATCGAATAAAAAATGTATCTGAATTGACAATGCCAAATCCGAAATGTGTATACTCTGCCAGATAGTTGCTTAAAACGTTGACTTTAACTAAAGTTGACTGAAATTAAAGTCTATCTCGGTTAATGCTCTATCATGATAAAATTCTGCTAAACATAAGTACTCCGATCTATTGACAGGCTGTTTTGATAGAGTGATCTTTACAGTAGGCCCTAACAGATAGACGAATATTGTAAAAAGACACTTTAGTTTATGCAAGGAGTAGTTCCGTTACTTTCAATTACTCATTAGTCTGTTAGTTTAAATTAGTCTGTTAATTTAAAATCAATAAAAGAATTGTCATATAGAAACATTTAATCATCCAATAATCTATTCCCATTTAACAGACATTTATTTACAGTTTCTCAACTCTCATCGTAACAAATCTGTGTGATACTTTCAATATTATTTCCTTTAACCCAATTCACATTGGTTACAATTGATGTAGCTGAGTGTTTATACCCTCTTGAAAATGTTTTCTTTAAAAAGGCAAACAGAAGCAAAGCCAAAGTGCGCTTTTCAATTATTTTTTGCCGTTCACTCGACAACTTTTTTAAGTAGGGCTTCCGCATTGAGGACAAAAAAGCGGCGAGCGACGGGCGGAGAGTGGCTAAAGGCCAATGGCCAATGGGAGGGGCTGGACGTGGGATAACTCTGAGTGCTGGACATGGAGCTGGGAGTGTGCTCGTATATGGATTCGGCGTTTCAATGTGCACTCGTCTGCGCTTTTATTGCTTTAATTGCCCAGTGGTGCGCGTCGAGGGCAACGAAATACGCTCTCGAATTGTACACATGTTGCTAATGAAGTTCTCTAACTACATTCTCTGTTCATGTCAGATCATAATCTGTTAATCTGAGAGCCAAGCCGCTTACGGGGTGCCGTTCATGCCCCATTTTCGCCATCCGATTAGCCCGGCTCTCTCCTTCTCATTCCCATTCTCTTTCTCTTTGGACGATGAACAAGTTGGCGATGAGCCTTTGCTCAGCTTACGACATGTTTGCTTCATTGGTTAGCTCCGAGCCTGATTGCCCCTGTTACCCGGCACCAGTTACCGAACTGTTGAGCAGACGGCTCAGACACAGACACAGACACAGACATTTTTGCAGACACACCCACGGAGAATATGTCAAAATCAGGAACACATCAATCTCCCATTTTTTGGCCATAGTTCGACCACTCGTGCTCAAGCTGCAAATGAAAACTGAACCAACTGCCACGGTAGACTAAAAACACTCACAAATCTGCGTCACATTGAGGCCGAGACCGGACTCGAATGCTCTCGTTGATTTCAACATGCCCAATGAGACCGAGTTTTTAGTTGACAGCAAAGCGCAAAAAGTCTTGAGTTAACCGAAATTGAGCACTCAACATATTAAAAACTGAACTCAGAATAAACTAGAGTGAAATCGAAATATTATTGAAAAACGGATTACATTAACTGATTATCACATTTTATTTTACATTTGCGGCTGTGTTCCTGCAAATATTAGTAGCAAATATTTACATCACATTTTAAATTATCAATTAAATGGAAAAGTCATTTTTCCGTTGAGAAATAAAAAATGTTGCCAGCCTTTTATAAAAAATATAATAGAAAGGTATTACGCAAAAGAGCGAGCTTATTGGGCAGAATTAATTATTTTTTGGTGAATGAAATACATATCCTTATTTTCTTATTTTTTATTTCCCTTAATTTTTTAATTTTCTAAATAGTAAAAAAATGTTTTAAAAAATATTAATTATTCAGTTTTGCTAAAATTAGATTCAAGATTTTTTTTTTTTTTTGTAGTTTTTTATCTTAAATATAATTAAATTCAAATAATTTAAAGCAAATTTAAATGTAAAAATAATTATTTTCGTATTAAATATAAATTAGCTTGGACTTTGATCAAATATGAAATGAGTCAATGATTAATACAGTATTAGTTTTCACTTAACTAAATGAATTAAAACTCTTCAATTAATTACTTCATCCATCGGCCTCATCCATTGACTTTGACGGCGAAACGAAGCGCGTTAATAATGTCCACAGCCAATGCAAACAGAACTCGGTAAATACAAGAACAACTAGGGAAACGCACAAATGCAATTTGGGCAACATGTCGAGGCAAACAAACAAACAAACGTCAAATGCTAGCAGCAACAGCAACAACAAAACCAACCAATAAGTAGGTGTGGATGTGTGTGAATATAGGGTGTGCCTATCCGTGTGAGTGTGTGTGTGTGTGTGTGTGTCGGTGTCTGCCGTTATTTCCGTTTGTTACTATTTGTTATGTTTACGCCTCGATTGTGTTGAAAAATAAACAACAACAACAACTAGCACAAGAGCCTTAGTTGATGGTTTATTGACGTCCACGTGGGCGTGGCTGCCTCTACAGACAGTGGGGACGTGAGGCGAGCGGGGCTATGTGCCCCAGCAAATGTTTTAATTAAAGTTGTTTCGACGCATTTATCAGATGCAGACAGGACACATGCCACAAGCGCCGACACTATGCACCTGCACCTAACTCAAATGCAGAAACAGAAAAAAAAAAAAAAAAAAAAAAAAAAAAAACAGCCCAACGCAGCTGCAATTGTAACGAGACTCCAAGCTGGAGCCAGACAATGAAAAACAAGGGACGACCACCCGGGCAGACCCAATAGACAAGCCCAACCATGTTTTACTGTTAATGGACTTTCAATTTTTGCAGCAGGAAGTTATGGCAGCTAGATTTATGTCCCCATGGCTTTCTCCATCTATCGCCCTGTGGCATGGCTCTTTAATTATTGAGTGCCATTTGATTAAAATCCTGCACACACACACACACATGCACACAAAATCGAACATCAAAACCAATGGCAGCCAAAATTTGTCTGGCTATAAAAGTGAAAAGTAAAAATAAAAGTCCCAAAAGTAAAAAACCTCATTGGCCGCAGATCGACTTTTCTATACACTCTCAAATTACTATTGTTGAGTGCAGATATAATATATTTGTGTATTTATTAATATATTTATTCAAATAAAATCTGTCAAGGACAAGCAAGTAAGAAGGCTCTAGTCGAGACTGCTCGACTATATACTTCTTTTATGCATATATACATACATACACATACGCGCCTGGACTGCGCTGCAATGTGGGCAATAAATAGTATGAGAATTTATTTGTTGAATAATTTAATTTCTAGACGTACAATCTTAATGAATCTTTCAGAACGTAATCATGATGTTGAAATGTATATACATTCCGTTGCGTTTTTTATGGGGAAATGGGGTGAAGGGGCGCGGTATACAAAATCTATAAATTACAAAATGTTTGTATTCATCATATGCATATACACAGTAAATCTGAAGCTTGTAGGTCTAATAGTGTTCAAAGAAAACTGAATAAAACAAAATCAAGTTTTCGTTTACTCTCTATAAAAAAGTTATCGGATGATTTATCGAAAACCCATTTTCAATGGGTTCAGGGTATAAAAATAAGACTGAAGAAAATCATTGATCTATGAGATTTACTTGAAATTAAGTATTTGTTTAATAAATTATATATATTTTGTATTTGTTTTTTTTTTATGAAAATATGTTAAGAACTTCATTTATAAATTATACAAAATATTTTTCGTCTTTTGTCATAATATATTGAATAGCCCAATTTAGCCCAATTCAAATCCTCACACATAATTCTGAACTTTTCAAATTGAATTGTGTTGTACTTATCGTCGCTGCAAGGTGCAATGTTTATTATACATAATATTTAGTAGGTTTTCATGAATGTCGATTGCTTAACGTAGGGGATGATCGTAAATTCCCCAAAGCTCTCTCTCAGTCAACCTTAAAGCGTCAGTAGGTGAGGTCAATAGCACGCTCATGCTTGAGCACTAGGTTTTCAGATTATCATATGTATATTGCACCGATTTTTACGCAGTCCTGCTTGCTTCACCTTGATATTCTGACTCATACAAAGTGCTTAGATAAATGTTATTAAATGAGAAGTCAGCTATAGGTATATGCGGCTTATTATTTGATAATATAATATATCGATTATATAAGGGTTTCCATTTTCCTTTCATCATCATTAACATTCACTACAACAAGGCATTCTTTCATCTATTATTACTGTCAATCAATAAAATACCAATTAATAAAAAGCTTCAAATTAAATGAGAAATTATACGTACACAAGTTGTCATAGCTGATGTAGCTTAGGCCTTGAAGTAAGTGAAACACAATTTCGAGTGAATCAAAACATTTTGTGCATGTGTAACACGTATAACACATGACAGGAAACCCATGAAGTTACATGGGCAGGTGTCTGGCAGGATGAGCAGGGGGGCGGGGGAGCAAAAGAAGCACCCCTCATGCAGCCACCCACCCGCACCCGCACCCGCACCCGCACCCGCACCCGCACCCGCACCCGCACCCGCATACGCACCCAGTTAATGCTGACTTACATTAAATAAAAAGGGAATTTACGTCTTTGGCCATAAACTGGAGATGGCGAATTGCTAGCACGTTAAACGGAATCAAAGTAAGCGCCTAAGAGGCTTATGCAAAATGTAACAATCCAAAATTCTTATGCGATTTTCTTTCTTGCATTTATTTTGTTCAACTTTCAATTCAAATGCCGCCGATGCCAATAGGCAAAAGTGTTAAGCAAAATTTGTCTGGCGTTTATTGAGTGGAACGAGAAAACACACACAAGAGCAAGGAAACAAAAAAAAAAAAAAAAAAACGAAGCCGCTTAGACAAAGTAAAAGCAAAAGTTTAAATTACTTTTGCAGTTTTTTGGGCTGAAGCCAAGTAAAACTTCGAGTCGAAAGATTAATGCGAAAAGCGCCAAAGCAAACGCGAAAGGGTAAAATGCTATAGTACTAAACGGCAAATACATTTCGAATGAAGTCCTCACATAAATTTACAAATTTATTTTCTGCAGTACTCTCTCTCTCTCTCTCTCTCTCTCTGTTTCCTTCCGTATCTCTACCTCTTTCTTTTTAACTCTATATCTCGATGTTAAGATCTCAATTGTAAACAGATAACAGGACAGTGACTGATATACCATGGAGGATAATCCAATTAACACAATTTAAATTACATTTCCTCTCAAGGAGCATGCAACTACAATATCTTCGCCATGGAAACAAATGCCTTGAATGAATTAATTTACTTGCTAGTATAGTTAAACTATAGACCCCAAAAATATTTAATGTACATAGGTAAGTTGAATGGAAATGTACAAGATATTATATTTCAATTAAACTTTCAATGTTCATCAAGTTCTTCTCTTCAACATTTGGTCAACATATTCTAATTTTATTTTCATCTAGATTTCGAAGATCATGAAATGAGAATTTTCGTGTACAAATGTAACCGAAATTGCTATCAATCCAAAATGATTTTAAGTCTCAGTAGTCATATCATTTACTAATCAATGTTTCCTATTCTATTTTCCTATTAAAATAAAACCAATACTAGACTGATTTGTTTCTCCCTTTTCAGCTACTCATCCAAATTCATTCCCGTCTACTCAATGAATGAAACATTCATTAAATGATATTAAAGAACTTATTGCTCGGGATAGCTGGGAGGCAGCATGACAGCCTATTCCATTGAACTCAATCGCAACTTCATAGCCAGCGAGCTTTCTTTTGAAGTGCTCGAGCCAGGCGCACAAAGGGCCAACCGAATAGATAAACAAAACTTCAGGCCACAAACACAAACACATGCAAATACATTCGCAGTATACTGAGTTTTTATATTTTTACTTTGAAAGTTCATTCGTTTGTAAATAATTTTCTAGCTGGCGGCAAAATCGATACTTCACTTAAGATTTTTGCATATAAATACGAGTTGGTACTCGCACAGGGTTCCCCCCTCCAGGACCCGCTCAGTAACGCGCACATTTTGTCAAGCAGCAAAGCGGCAAAGTTTTCCAGTCAAACTTATATAAAACAGCGGCGTATGCCGATAATGCATGCAACAAGGCAACAGCAATCGAGAGGGGGTGAGGGGCCAAGTTTTGCCATTAAACTTATTGTTCATCAAGCCAAAAGGGGAGATTGCCGCCGGTTGGCGCTCGTTGCCTACAAATTATGCATCGTAATCAGAAAAGTGGATAAGAGCTGAGTTATGCGAATGCAAGCATAATTAGAGTGAAGGCAATAACTCGATACGAATAAAGGAGAAAGTGTAAAGTAAATTTTAAAATAATTATTTTATTGAACAATGAATTCTCTCTCTTTAAAATGGTCGAAAACGATTTTATTCTTTTAATATATTTTTTATTTTCTTTATATTTTGCGAAACAAAAATATTGAAGTCATCCGTATTTATGTAATCAGTATCAGAAAAAATGGAGAAAGATTAAAATATGCTCATATATGTTATTTATTTAAAAGTTCCATTTGATTTGCTATTTAACTGTTTAAATTTACTTTCGAATATGAATATATAAAATATTGTGTTTCATCAATATATTTTTTTATACATTCCGCATTGATTTGTATAGATTTAATAATTGTGACTTGAGTGCACTTTTTGCCCTTCCTTTCCCCATTTTACAATTTCTTTCTTTTCACCAGAACGTTCGATTACACCAATCGCAACCCGTCTGGCTTACATTCGATATTAGTGTTAACTAACATCACAGTCAACCACAATCAGCGAATATTATACCGATATATCGATCAGATTTTCCATTCGGGTAATACCATCTGCGATATATTTACTTTGTAATGCACAGAAATAAAATAAAGTCCGATAGGCAAGTGCTGGTAATACACTCTGGAAATCAACTCAACCACGGTACGATTGACTCCTATAAGTGTATCATACATCAATGTAACTCGGACTAGAGAGTATATAAGAGTCAACCATTCCACATGAACTATAATAAAAGTTAGCTAAATTTTCTTTCAGTGTTTATTATTTGATCTCCACTCAAAAGCTCGAGCCTAACTCATTGACGGTGCAAATATTTGTCAGGCAATTAAACGTTAACAGCGAGCGTATTTTTATTGCCTCTATTATGAATAGACTGCCGTTGGAATTAATCATACGCTCCGTTGGCAACGTTGTCCTCGTTCAGGGATGGCCTGGGTGGCGGCGACAAAACCGCAATGGCAAATGAACTCAGCTTTCAGCTCAGCCTGTGGCACTAAGTGCACTCACAACCAAGTTTGGAGTTGGAGTTTGGTGCTTGGCATCGGGAGCTTGAAGCTTGGAGCTTAGAGTTGTTGCTATCGGATTTTGAGTTAGGGTCTCGGCCTGCAAATGCCGTTGTTCTGGCTGTGCCTTTGGCTGCCCTTTGCAATCTGCTAATGCGATTTGTAGCCAAACACTTGAAGCGCTCCATTGGAGCGGCTTAAATTTTGCTCACCACACTAGAGCATGCTAATTAATTAACAGTTATTCATCCACGCCCACCGCCCTTCATCTTCATTTATCTTTGTCTCTCTCTCACTCCCTCAATATGTCTCGTCCTTTCTGTGTGCTGTTGTAACATTATATTCATTATTTATATACACATTGCGTATTACGCATTACGCATACGCAACGTTGGCCGCTGGTAGCACAAAAATTGACAAGCAGCTACGAAACATCGCATATTCATTTTAATTACCTGCATAACAGCCAAGCAGGTAACACAAATTGGCACGGGGCACATTTCGCGACATGTTTCGCACATTTTAATGGCGAATGGAAAAGTTGCGTATACGACCCGTACCACAGGACTTCATCCGCGTGTGTTTTGTTTGTTTGTTTGCAGCTGCCTCCTTTGCCGGCAATTTGCAATTTCATAAATATAAATTGATTTTAAATGTTAAATAAAACAATTAAAATACGTGCACGCGCACACAGCGATCCGTTACGATGGCAGCCATAGAAAATCAACAAAACTCTGTTTGCATATCATGGCGAGCGCACCTAATTAAATTATGTGCAGCCCAAATACTGATTTCCATACTGTATCAGGGGCGTACGCAAACACAGCAGACCAAAGTACAAAAGTTTCAACACTGAGCTCTGAATATTCCCTTTCTTAATGCCAGAGCATTATCAAATTGGCATAAATAGATTCGTAATTGATGACCATTCCTTTATTTGCTTATGTACTATATTTATAATATTTATTTATAATATTATACATAAATTAAAAAACACTTTTTCGTCTTCATGTTTCCGACAATCAGCAGTGAGTATGTCTGTATAAGTAGTCTCTCTGCGGCTGATACGTGTGCACAAGTAAGTGTGTACATGTATGTGTATGGCGCTTTGACTGGCAAGTCACTGATGTACACATATACATATGTCTGTGTGGTATAGTGACTGGCGAGTAACTCACTCGTATACTACAATTACAAAATAGAAGTTCATATAAAATTAATATTCTATATATTTTGTTATTCTTTGTTTACTTTACTATCGATAATAGTCGATATATTGATTATATATCAACATGTACATATATATATCACTTTTCACACTTGAGCTTTCCATTTGCTCTGACCTTAACGTGTCTTAAATGAAATACGTATAGAATAATTCAAATGGTGGCAGCGCAGTTTCTGCTTAGTTAATATTAATTCTTAAATAATGTACACATTTGAGAAAGTAGCTTAGGAGGCATTCAGTGCTCGGCCTGTTGAGTGCTTTGTAGCACTCCATACGATGTGGCCCTGAATACCCAACGCTTTGTGTATCCATACACAATAGTTCAGCTATTCAGTTGTTCTCATTGTTACATGATGCATCAGACGCATCAGATGCATCAATAAATAGACAGTTACGGCAATGAGTGGGTTCATTAGAAGGCGCAAGGGCATGGGGTAAGTGGGCAAAGGGGGAGCTGCTACTATAGAGATAGTACACTCCGTTAGTCGCTAGTACAACAAAATAGGCGTTGACCACAAATACGCGCTGTTCCCGTAGATTTAACGTGTGGTTAAACACATCCAGCCTGCCAACCACCCACCCACACAAACACACACGCTCAGTCAATTTGTGCAGCATGCATATTTAATTAGTTTCGCACACCAACTACAACAGACTCAGCATCCGCATCCGCATCAACATCAGCATCAACAACAACAGCAACAGCGTATTCATCATTAATTATTTCCAAATGACAATTCCAGATGCAAATCCCCAAACACAAAACACAAAAGCCAAAAACAAAAAAAAAATCATTCAATCAATGGCGAAATTTATTTGCCCATAAATGGGAAATGTTATTGTTGGAGCCACAACCATAAAACATACATCAAATCGCTTACATATACACATTTTTTATTTTATTATAATATTTTACAGTTGTCCTTGCTGCATGCCGCATGGCAACAATAAAACAAAGGCAAATTTGCAGCCGCTCGTTCGCCACGTCAACATAAATTGCTCCTAATAAAATTTCACAACAAAGCACAACAAAAAATGAAAACTATGGGAAAATATGTCGTGAAATAAAATATTGTAAAGCAATAAAGAATGGTACTTGATATTAAATTGTGCAACTGAGCGTAAATTGATTTATAAATAAATACTTAATGAATCGAGGGCTAAGAGTGCAAGATTTCGGTATATTTTTGCATGGCAAATTACTCGCTTCAATTAAGAAACTTTATTAAATTATTTCATTTAGCATATTTCCAACGTGTACGCAATGCTTTATGGGGAAGCACAAGTAAAGGTTGTGTGGAAAATATTACATTACACGCATTTCGAGCTTGTCTCAGGAGGGAACAGCAAACGGCCTGAAGTGCATGAAGGGTTGAGTCTCTTGGATACAAACATATTTTAATATGCAAAATATGAATATAACAATAACAATGGGAGCAAGAGGAAATACACACAAAAATAATCAAAGGATTTCATATCATATATCATATGTATTAAGTATTTGATAGATATTTGAATAATAATAACAGCTTACATATTGGGAGAACAGCTCAATAAAAATATCTATTTAATTTCATAATAGAATGAATTGAGTGCTGTGTAGATAGAGTAATTTTAGAGATTAATAATTATGTTATGGTAAAAGTAGAAAAATAGCGTGATTTTTTTTTTTTTTTTTTTTTTTTTTTTTTTTTTTTAATGAAAGTCAGTTAGTAAATTCTTGTAAATATACTAAATAATAATTTATTCAATGTGAAACTGCACACAAATTGACCAATTCAGCAGAAGGACATGCTATTAAGTCAGTTTTCAGCACTTAAGTAATCGATATTTAATGACAAAGCAATGCCACGCCCATGTACATCAGACACACACACACACAGACACACACAACACTTCTAGTGGTGAGCACATACATCATTGTCAATGTCAAAGTGTCAAAGCAAAACTTGCACAGAGCGAAGCTGGCGGCCCAAAGCTTCTCTTTAGGCAAGTACAATAACCCGGACTACTGTGAGTGAGCGGGGGATGGGTGGGGAAGGATCTCTTAGCATGCCGCAGCCACTGTATAGAGGCGAAGCCAAATACTGTGGCATTTATGATGTTGCAGGTTTCTGGTCGTGAGCAGCAAAGTAAACTGCAATTTGCAGTAGGAAAGTTGCTCATTTTTTCTGATTTTTGTTTTTTTCTTACTCTTTTCTGTAATTTTAGTCTGGGACTGTATTCGACTTGCGACAAGTTTGAAGCAAACAGCAAACAATTTGAACTGACAAAGTCCTGCGATAAAAATTGCTTAAGTAATTTAGTTGCGCAACGAATACAGCTGGAAAAACTGAAGTACTGAAAGCGAGAGGGGAAAAGTTTTGTTAAGCAAACAGGTAAGATATGGCAGCAAAAGGACAAAAGTTCCCCACTCAGCCAGATTCGGATCAAACAGCAGGGCGCAAAAAAATATGCAGCCCTATCAAAACAAAACAGGCGAAAAAAATCAAAGGAAAAATATTTCCAAACATGGCCAAAAATATCAGCCACCATATGTCCTGTAGCCATATGCCAGGACCCGCTGTCGTTCACTTTTTCTGTTTGATTTTATTTTGTGTGCGTGCGGAATGAAAAATTTCATTTTTTCGGAAGTTTTCCCCATTTTATTTTCACTGTTTTTTTCTGCTGCTGTTGTTGCAGCTTTGACATTGGCCCTGGCTAACGAGGGACAAGAATGGAGTAGGAGCAGAACTACCGACTCTCACCGATTTTAGGAAAGAAACAAACTACTCAAAAGGGTGTGGAATTAGCATAATGAAGACCAAACTAGCATTAAGCTGCTGACGTTGTAAACTATGGAAATAAGTAAATAATAAGAAATTGGCACTGTTTTATTTAAAGCTCTGTACTCAATTATCCTGATTCCTATAATTTCTATAGCACCTGTGAGCTCCTCTCATCCTGCACTCTCTTCACATGGACTTAGATTTCTGCTAGCTTCTAGAGTACTTTCAAGTTGTCAAATAGAGAGAGGGAGAGAGAGAAGCCTTCGGTAAGTGGGCTCCATTTCACATCCTTGCCCAAGGACATAAGCAAGTTGTAAGTGTTTCGTATTGATTTTCATTTTATTAACAAGCATTTAAATGCAACGAGCTGAAATACAATGCTTGAACAGAGGAATATATATACAGCTATATGTTAATAAATTATATATGTACATATATGTACATATATTTTTCCCTTTATTATTTTTATGTTTTCCTTTGTCTTGGTTTCATTCATTGTGTTGAATGTAGTTGGCATTTCACGGCTGATTTAACCTGGTCTGCAACGCCTAACAGCGACTGCGTTATTGTTGCCGTCAATGGTGCTGTTGTTGGTGTTGTAGTTGTTCGTTTTTCATATGTCAGTTGGCGTAAATGAAAACGCAAACGGGGCGTATGATTAATGTGGTTTACATATGAAAACGACTGGCAAAGCCATGAACCAAATTCAGCCAACGTATGTCTCTGTCTGGGCTTGTGCTGTCTCTTATTGCTGTTGTTGCTGCTATTGTTGCTGTTGTTGCTGTTGCTGTTGTTGGCGGCAGTGCTTATTCAATAATTTATAGCTGCCAGCCACAGCCACTTACAATGTCAGGAAAATATTCGCGAAATATGCATAAAAGTATTACATGCAGACTCCACTGTTATTGCCCCCACACACAGCAAAAGGGAGCACAAAGTCACAAAAAATCTCGGAGCCAAGCACTCAACTAACAATCCGAAGCATGGGCACTACGACGGGCGCCCAATCGAACGGACACTCGATGGAAAATACTTTAATACTAACTAGCCAATTAATGTCGGAACTAACGGCAGCTGCGATAGGGATCGTTAATTGTCTGCTCGAAGCTGTCAATTGGCTGTCAAGCAATAACAATTAATTATATAGTCTATAAAAGCCGAACAAGTGATTATTGAATGCGAATGCTGATAGGCCATAAAGAGTTGCTTCGTATAAAACCAGAACAAAATATATTCGAGTAAAGCTGATAATAAATTTAGTATATAGTATTCAAATATACACTGTAGCCCGAAGATTGCTCGACTTACAGACATAAAAGGAAATGTAGAAGCGGGAATAGTTGAAGGGAATCATTTCATATTTAACAAGAAACTGAAACCTATTCGTCATATTATGAATTCTGACTATCTACAAAAGATAAACAGATTTCTAATTAGTATTTGCTGAGAAATATAAGAAATATACAGCAGTGATGAATGGAATAAGTATATAATATCCTTGTCAATTTTCTGTAATACTACAGTCACATTTTATAGTTATCACTTGAATGAATTATAAGAAAGCAAACGAAAGGAAAATTGGGATCTTGAACGATAAACACACCATCGCTTGAAGTGATGATAAAATAATAATAATAATAATAATAATAATAATAATAATAATAATAATAATAAT
>NW_022045983.1:129339-163009 GCF_001654015.2 Drosophila navojoa
ATAATAATAATAATAATAATAATAATAATAATAATAATAATAATAATAATAATAATAAAATGATAATCATGGGTCGTATTACCCATATTGTCAGGTATACTTATTTTTACATCTTGTCTATAATATTGCTTTTATCTATCTATCCTCATCACATCCAAGGCTCCCTGCAGCTCCGTTTTGAAAAGAATGTAGAAAAGAAAATTATTTGCATTACTCACAGTTATTATAATATGCAAGGGACTTTAAAAATCGTCGGCGAGACATAATAATGAATAAGTCAAGCTGTTTAATGCAAAAGTTTTCTCTGCACTTTATTTCACTTGTTGGCAGTCACTCTTATGCGACTTGAAACTTTTCCTCCGCTTCGCATTTCTGGGCGATAAACAAAATCTACATGCCCAAGCCCGAATGCAAAGCAGAAAAATCAACAAGTCATTATCATTAATGGCATTTTAATTATGTGTATGCGGCATGAACTCGAACCCACAGCGATAAATCTCAACGACGACGGCGACGACGACGACGACGTCGGCAGCGAGTCTCAGTTGGCGATAGTATAAAATGGGTGGTCAGAGGATCGGCATCGTGGGCAGCGGCCTCATTGGGCGCGCGTGGGCATTGCTGTTCGCCTCCGCCGGCTACCGGGTTCAG
The DNA here is from genome assembly GCF_001654015.2 of Drosophila navojoa. The sequence goes on from NW_022045983.1 coordinate 129,991, forward strand.
CTCTACGACATTCTGGAGTCGCAGATAGCGACGGCACTCGACGATCTGCGCGAGGAGTTGCAGCAACTGGAGGCTAAGGGCGCTCTGCGTGGCAGCCTGACGGCTGCGGTACAATTCGAGCTCATCAGCGGCTGCACTCAGCTGAAGGAGTTGGTGCAGGACGCGCTGCACATACAGGAATGTGTGCCGGAACAGCTGCAGCTGAAGCGTTCGCTCTATGCCCAACTGGATGAGCTGCTGGAGCCCCAAACCGTGCTAGCCAGCTCGACAAGCACGTTCATGCCGTCGCTCTTCAGCGAGTCGTTGAAGCGACGTTCTCAGGTGGGACCCACAGTTGGTTTGAAGTGAATGGATTATAAATTACTTTATTATTTCATCCATGCCTATTTCCTATAGATTCTTGTCGCTCACCCACTCAATCCACCATATTTCATACCACTCGTCGAGCTGGTGCCCGCGCCTTGGACTACCGAAGAGGCTCTGGAGCGCACTCGCTTGCTAATGCTGGCCCTGGGTCAGCGTCCGGTGGTGCTGAAGCGTGAGATTCAGGGCTTTGCCACCAATCGCATACAGTACGCCATACTGAACGAGGTCTGGCGGCTGGTCTCTACGGGCATCATCAGCGTGGCAGATGCGGATCGCGTGCTCAGCGATGGATTGGGCATGCGGTATGCGCTGATGGGCTCCCTGGAGACCGCGCATCTGAATGCGCCCGGCGGCATTGCAGATTATTTCCAGCGCTTCGGCGGCGAAATAGCCGCTGTGAGCGCCACCTATGGACCAACGCCCGACATGGGAGCCGAGGCTGAAACGCTGGCGGAGATAGCGCGTCAATGCGAAGAGCTGGTGCCGCTCGAGGCACTACCGGCGAGGCGGGCGGCGCGGGACGAGTTCCTAACACGCCTAGCGCAGCTCAAGCGGCAGCTCCCATAAAATCGATTGCACTGCTCTGTATTTCCATTTATGCTGATTAAACGGGAGCTGACTCGACCCCTCATGGCACAATTGGCGAGCTCGCTTTCAATTCGTTTGCAGCTAGACGTGTGCATTAATGAAATTAATTTTATTTTCTTTCTGTTCAATTTTTTGTTTTTTTCATTCTATTATTCTGTTCTCCTTTTTTGGCAACGTGTCACCTTTCCGTTTGTTGACTTTGGACTGCTTTTCCATTTCAATTCCGACTTCGACACTTGACCTGCTTGAATGCAATCAGCCTTAATTCACTTTTCACTTGACACGCGGCAAATTCCGGCAACGAACCAAAAGTTAATAAAACCAATGAGGGATTGCGAACGGGTCACAGCTGATTTTTAATTAAAACTTTGCCGAATTAAGCAGAAAAATAATATATGTATATACTGGAGAGTATATGTCAAATATGTGAGCTTTAGCCTTAGCTTTAAATGAAAAAATGAAATGAATCCCAGTTAAAGGTAAATGAACTACAGGTCTATTCTCAAGCAATACTAATATCCCCCGGGACTGTAAATAAAAGTTTTGAATTTTTAAAAATTATATTATTTTTTTATAAAAAACATTTAGAACAAAATAAAGTTTAATTTCTAAACTTATTTTTAATTAATCATTTTTTTTTTTTTTTTTTTTTTTTTTTTTTTGTGTAATTAAAACATTATGACAGATGGAAAAGTGTAATTCTAGCTTTTTGATTCTACATTCAATAAATATATACATATATTTTTTAAATACCTCAAAAATTAATTTTTATTTCTTATTTTTTTTCTATAAAAAATTATAATTGTTAAGGTCCCTGCTGATAGCTCGCTTTTCACATTTACATTTATTGTTAGTAATATGCAAAAAATTGTGTTATAGCCGTTAAGTTTGTTATGAGAGAAAGAAGTTTGTTAATGCGTCTTAACACTTTGCAGCTTAAGTAGACATGTGTGTATGTGTGTGTGTGTTTATGCTCTTATTAAATTCATAAATCTGCATTAAGTGCGCTTGTCTGTAGTTACATGTATGTATGTGTGTAAGCTTATTTCTCTGAGAGTAAGTGTGTGTGTGTGTTTGGCATAGCCTAACAAACCGCTTTACATTTTACTCGCTGTTCGCAGCTCGTTGCTGGAAAAAGCATTTTTCATTTTTAGACGCAATTTTTTGTGTGTGTGCGCGCGTTTCTTTTTAATAAACTCTCTGCCTTCCTAAGCACATGCTCGTACATCCCATTTACCATGTAACACACACATAGACAGATACAGATACAGATACGTAGACACGCACACACACTACATGTTGGCTGGCCCTATTCATGGCGCAGTGTAATTTATTTCGCTTTCGCCGCAAAAAAAGGCGAATAAAATAAAAATTGATTAAAAACCACTTTAATATAGCTCATTGTCACATTTACTTGCCTCCCAGCATGGCGAAGCCTTATAAATGAGCTCTTAAGCTTCTCTGTCTGGCAGTTAGACAATAAATATATAAGCTTGGGATTTCTACAGATAAAAGAGATGGTGTAATTGAAACTGGGAACAATTCACAAACCGCTTAGTTTGTGTTTCTAACAAATCAAATAAAATAAAAAATATTCCATTTTGTTTATAATATACTTTAATAAATATTTTATTATATACGTTATACAAAATTGAAGTACATTTCATTCTATCAAACTTGTTCGGTATTATGAGTAGGTCATATCGCATTATATACATGCATAGATGTATATGTGAAGCTGTGAGATTAGGAGCAAAGTCTGTTTTTAAAGTTCCCCGATTCATGAGTTGCTATCGCTGTTTTGGTGTGGGGCTGAGAAATGCTACAGTGTGGTTTTGTGGGGTATTATCTGAGTGATTTTACGTCATGGCTATAGAAACAGAAAGAAATCGAAGCAGTTACTGCTAAGCTGTGGAGGCTATTTAGAGAAGGTAGTTATTACTGGATCAGACTAGAACTGTCATGCTGGTGGATACATTGAGAAGTTATGCTATAGTTGTAAGTTATCTCAATCACAATCAATTAGTCATCAATCTGCATCACAGTCTTGACCTGTAGCACAGCTAAATTGCAAGTCAACAAAATATAGTCTTCACGGTTCTTCACCCGGCATAAGCTGGTGCGTAATCTACCTAGGGGGACTCCCGCCAGATTCTGACTCTGATGGTGACGTATTATTAGAAGGTTTCTCTGTCTTAAACTCAACTTGGCAAACATAATATTTGTGTATCTATGGATTTACTGCTGCATTTGGCAATAATTCATTCATTAACCTGTCATCTGCCATCCTAAGGCGCATCAGTATAGACATTAGAACTCATCAATCTATATAAATAATCTACAGCTGCAGATTCTTACCCGAGCCGAGATAAGCCAGCTGGTAAAGTACATTTGGGGATTCACGTTGGATTGACAATTTTGTATAAAAACCAACCTCGGCTCTAGGGCACATTAGTTTGTAGCCGCCTCAAGATGCGCCACGCATTCTTTGTTTTACTATTCGCAATCGTCGCCTGCTGCTTCGATCTGGGTCACACAAGTCTGCATAGACATCCTATGCCGCCGCCTCCTCCTGGAAACCAATGGAATCCCTTTGATTTTCGACCATCGCCTTTCAATCCGGGACAGCCAAGATTTTAAATAATATAAGCTATCAATAAATTGTAAATCAAAAGGAAGACCGCAAAACGTATACAAACAATATTATATATACTATACTATATATACTATATATTAGTGATATTCCTGTAATGGCGATCGATTAAATATGAAATGAAAATGTTTCCAATTAGATAGCACAGTCTACTCAAAAATGCATCTTCCTGTTCCTGCTGAATATTCTATTGGGGGTATCTCAGCAACAGCAACGAAGAGAACTAACTAAACATTCTATTTAATTATTGATTTCCGCTCACTTGATGACCGAGTGGCATTATTTATTTTTAGTGTACATTGAAAACAAAACAAAATAAGACAAATTTTGCTGTTTTACTCCGAAATGAAAGTTGGCGATGCCAGAACGAATTGATTTGCTTGTATTTGATATTATTGTGGCAGTTGCTTGTGATGCAGAGTCAAAAGTTTAAATTACTGCGCATCGTTGCGGCCAATTGTTAGTGTAAAATACCCCAAACAATTAGAAACCACAATCGCTGCCCCGGCAACGTGCAACTTTTCATTTTTCGCTGCTGCACTGGCTGACACTCGGCCCTACGCCCACACGGCAGCAGCAGCAGCGGCAGCAGGAGTAGCCGCACCAGCAGGAGGAGTACCAGCAGCAGCAGGGAACTACGAATGCATTTTAAGGTTAATGCCCCGGGCAACTCTAAGCAGCCAGCCACCCGGACGGGCGCTCAGTTGGGTGCCCGGGATTGCAGGGCTTGCAGGTTTTACAAACTTGCTCAACATTCTGGCTGTCAGTATATTTGGTGGAATGCTTCTGCTCTTTTCGGTTTTTCAATTATTTTTTTATTTTTTTTTTTTTTTCATTTTTCGTATCGTTTTTTTCTACAGCTCTCAAGTTTTCCCTCTAGCTGCAAACTTTGCATTGCCCCCATTGTCAAGTGAGGCGCACATAATGCGATTTTAATACTGATTTCCTGGGGGCAGCTCTGGCCAAGTTCGGTTCCATCATGTTGTGTTATACTTATGTGTAATTCATAAGCCTTTAACTGCTTATTTGCTTATATACACGGCGCTTCCTTGTCGGTCCATCAGACAAGGCGAGAGAGCTGTGTACCAGAGTAATAAGTATTATAATAGCTAACAACTAGCATACTTTCTCTCTCTCTCTCTCTCTCTCTCTCTCTCTCTCTCTTTCTCTTTGTCTGTGTCTGTCTATATCTAATCAGCTCTAATTGTATCGTAGCTCAAGCACTTCAGCCGCTTAACTCTTTCACCAATTGCAATTGCACAAATGCAATCTAAAACCCACTAGTATTGTTGAGAACGGCATAGACAAGCGAATTATAAGTCGCCAAATGCGTAACTGTGCATTTAATTGCAGTCATATATATATATTCACACGTAATATTGTATTTTGAGAGTCTAAAGATAAATGGTAGAAATGATTGAAAACTCTTGCAATGGCATTCAGCAAGCTTTAAAGGCATATTCTAAGTGATTATGTAAGAGATCCAACAACCCGAAGCACAGTCGCTAAATCGCGTGCCTAGCCATTTTTCGCCGCTAGGTGGCGCCCTAGGTAAATGCAGCCGCACGAGCCGGTGCACTGGTTCATCTGGTTACCAGTCGTGTTTAAAGATCACAGCGCAAACCAACCCCAACAATGGAGCAGTGACTATTCTGTGTGTGTGTGGGTCTGTGTCTGTGTCTGAGAGGGCTTTCACAATCCTATTAAAGTATCAGACAATCTAATCACCGGCAGCTCAAAAACCGCGCAACTCGCACACGCGCTAAACGTTGTCAGAGCACCACAGAGACAGGAATGGCCGGAGTTGAGGCAGCGGTTAGAGTTGAAGCAGGAACGGGTGTTTGTTGCGTTGACAGCGCAGCATTTACAGAATACAGATGCACAATCAGATAATTACAGCAACAACAACAGCGCATTACAAGCGAAATGTCCACTAAAACGACTGCCACTTGAACAAAACCAAAGCCGAATGCTGAAGGACGCAGCAGCTAGAGGAGTCACTACTTGGAGTTAAGGCAGGAACCCGAGCAGGAGCAGGAGCAAGGGAAGAAGCAAAGCTTCAGTCGTTGCGCCAGCCACGCCTTTCATTTTGATGGCCCACTAGGAGGATGCTTTCCTGGCTCTCCCATTGTCTCCATTTCAATTCTGAGGCCATGGACTGATTGTGTGTGTGTTTGTGGTTGGCTGTGTGTTGTCTGACTGTTGCCTGATTGTTGTGAGTCCTGCGTCAGTTTAATTTGAATACACTTAAGTGTACTGCGGTCTGCCATGGCCGTCACAAGAATTTCCAATTGAAAATCACTTCAAGTTTAATTTGATTGCTGCTGTGCGAGCCGAAGTCCTAGCCGAGAGAGACAGAGGGAGAGAGTGAGTGAGTGAGTGTGCCGTAAGCAGCTTGCCAACCTGAATTCCTAGCTCAGCTTTAATCACATTTGTCTCTGTCATTAATATTGATGAAAGCTCGTTAGCATTGCATAAATCCAACTTGAAACGGAATCTGTAAAGTGTTCAAAATGCCTTGCAACTTCCGATGTTTTCCATCTAACCAATGGTTGAGGACTTTCCAGCAGAGTTGAGCCTTAGTCCTCAAACTTAATTCATTACAGTTGGTGAATCCAGCGCCAGTTGCCTTTAATCGTTTAAAATTCTTTCATGTCATCATAACATCTTGATCGTTCATTCTAAAAAGCACATTTTTATACTAATTCATGAAAGCTGCTGTAACAGTTTATAACACTTTTAGAGCTCTCCAATTTTACCGACATAATTTCTTATGACATGCGTAAAAATAATGTATACACCTATTGAGGGCGTGGAAAATATTTCTATTAGAGAGATGGACATAGCTGAGGAAAGAGTTACATGGTGTAATATCACAGTCAACTTCAGAAATACTTTTATCTTTTGACTGCAGTATATAGACACCTAGCCTGGCTGTTTTTCTGAGAGTATATAGTATATAGTGCTCTCTTGAGACTTTGTAACCATCTGGCTGATTCTAACTATTTCCAAATAATTCTTCAAGTTTTTATAACTATAAAAAATCAAGCATCAGTAATGGCTCTAAATTTCTTTTCTATTTTGACTACAAGAGAGTAAAAATGAGAAACCGCAAAGAAAATGGATTCAGTAGAAATAGTTGACTGGTATGCGGCATGGAAACGCAAATAAAGATGAAACTAAGAAAGTCTTCACCACCCTAAAACTCAAATGCCCTTTAAGTTAAGTGCATATAAGACCGAGCTCGTAAAGTTGGTGAGAAAAGAATTGAGAAGATTTCAAGGTTGTTGCGAATAGTAAATAAAACTAAAATAGAATTTGGGTTTCACTGTAAACCAAATGCAATGGATCTGTAGCAGTTATATGCTTTCCATTAAATATGTGTGACCTGTTATCTCGCTGTGCATATATAGCGAACGAACAAGCGAATGTGCAACTAGATGAACAGTGTATACGGCAGCAAGAGCGGCAACAAATTGGATTTACATTATTTACAGCATATTACACACTGACGCAGCAGACGATATATGTATATATTGCGCATCGATAGAGGTGGAATATGTGTATGTACGGCTAAATATATGTTGGCGAGTGTGGGGCCAAAATTGGCTCGCTTGCAACGCGGCGTATACGCAACACAACAAACGAAGTAGGCGAGTCATGCAAGGCAGAGGATTCGACAAGAGGTAAGCACACGGATCGGATCCTTGGGGGCAGGGAAATTAATTAAATTAAGTCAACGAAAAGTGAAACGGCATAAGCGAAAACGCAATACGAGACACACTCACATATACATACACACACAGGATGGCATGCGGCAGGCAGACAGCAACTCGTTTCGTAGCCTGGCTAGGACAGCGGGGAAGTTTTGCCCGCAGGCCTGATGTCAGGACGCGAAGTCTTTGACATTCGTCGTTTGCTGGCTCCCTCATCACTTTGATGCCACACAGCAGGCCAGCCGCCCTTTGCCCCCTTTACCCCTTCAGCTTCATTTAGAGAGTGTGTAGCGATAAGCTCGCTTCGTTATAATCCTAATTAAATATTTAGGTTTACTCTATGGCTGTATTTACTTTTTGCTTCGTTCCTCTTCCTTGATATCTATATGTGTATTTTTTCTTCTCTTCCTTTTCGCCAACCCACTTTCCTTTCCTTTGCTGCGGATGCTCGTTGTATTGCTGTTGCTGATGCCGGGCTCCAGATAAGTGCTGGGGTCACTTGGCAAGGGTTAATTGCATTAAAGTTATGACAACTGCCAACAAATTTGAAGCTTGTGACTCGTGTCTGAAAAAAGTAGACAAAATCAAGCCAAGCTAAGCCAACCCAATGTTTATTGTGCACCAGAAGAAACTAATTAGCTAGAGTTGAGCGCTTTATTCACTTCATATTGAGATGTGAGAAGCGCGAAGCACGAAAGAAAAATGTCCTAAGCCAATTAGTCAAATTTTATATACACTGAACATATTAAAAATGGAATTTCAGAGTATAATGGTTAAGTGAAAAAGTATTTAGCAGACAAAGGAGATGTGGCTGACCTCAAAGTAATATAGAATATATGTTCTAGATCAGGACAGATCCAGTCTTTCATTCAACCTTCTTCCCGCCTCCTCGTTCGTCTATCCATCGTGCTGCTCTTCCTTCCTCCCGTCCGTCTGTCCACCGACTGCTCATTCGTCTACCCGTTTGTCTCCCTGTCCGTACGGCCATGCGTTTATCCGTCAATCTATCGCTTAATCTACCGTCCACTCATCCGCCAAGCCGTCCGTCCGTCTATCCGCCCTTCCTCTGTCCGTCTATCCGTTCTTCTGCCAGTCCGTATGCAATGATAGCAAGAATTCCTATACTAAGCGCAGTACAAGTTTATTATTCACGTGTTTCCCATAAAAGTCACTTCAAATGATTTTTAAGCGGGTTTACGATCGTGAGAGACAGCATATGCATAGATGAGAATAATTGAAACAGCAGCTCCACTAAGAGTGCACGTGGAGATCCACGTCAGGAAGGCTCGACCGCTGCACTTTGAATTGTGTAGATAAGCATAACTGAAGGAAATACACTGACTGAATTTTTATAAAGGTAACTCAACTCTGAAGGAATTTTGTAGTAGTTAAAACAAATTCCAGTCCAATTTTATGGCTAGCTCAGGCAGTATTCCATATTATTTTGATGTTTTAATTTCTTTCGATTTAAGCTAGAATTTGCCGAGTAGAAACACCTCAGTCCGACTAGTTGCCTCTAATGAAACCAATTTAATCTTGACACTCAGGCCAAACGTCTAGGCATGCTGTCTGGCTGTCGCTGCACCACCAACTGGCCTGAGCCACTATCTGGCAGCTTTGCTTTGTTGGATGTCTGCCGCACTTGAAGCAGCGCGCAATTTGTTTTAATCAACAAAGTCAAAAAGGGGCACGTAGTGGAGCGCAGTGCACAAAAATTAAATAAACTTTGTGTTGGGCCAACAATTCACCCAGCTACGAGCAGCAGCACCACCGCAGCCACTGCTTCAAATGTCTGCGGCTACATTTGAGGAGGGAGATCAGACAAAACGCTGACAGGCAGCTAAAAATCTGGGAACGGGAGTTGCCAGTACGCAGGACGCAGGACGCAGGACGACTACAGGACGTGACTGGCCGAGAGCAGCAGCTACTTCCAGTTCGAAATGCAATGACTTCCCCCAGCAGCCAGTGTCTGATATCCTTTAACTGTTTAATATTGCAGCAAAATGAGAAAAAATTATGCTTCAGTCCTCTGCAGAGCAGAGCAATGCAAACAAATTAAGCCAAATTGCATGAGTCGGCAAACAATTAGCGTGCGCCCACACTCAAGCTCATTATCCGAATAACACTATCCGCACACCCCTACATATACAACCGTCCCATACATAGATATTACGTGTGCACAGCCAGACAGGCCAATAAATGAAAAAATTCCTCAAATGTCCATAAATTTTCTCAGCCACCCTACTATGTATGACTCTAGCCGCAATCCGATAAAGAAAACAAGAATCTGTGTTCCTTTTCTCCTAGATATCTGAACAATTTCAGCACATTGTTATACACTGTTCAAAAATAAGGCATATGTCCTGCAAGAAGTCTTCCGACTTGGTAAATTCCAAAATATTTATACGTGTATAGACTACAATTTGAAAATATGGATAAAAGGGATTTTGTTTAAAATATATTCTGATTGAGTTAGTCGAAAATTACTCATCAGATGATCGATTGAATATATGTATATTTTGCAATATGGTCTGCATGATTGATTGAATTTATTACTGATTGATTATTATTACTGGTTGATCTATAGAGTGAATAAAAAATTGACTTTATAGATAGATTGATTGACCTTATAAATGATTGAAATAATTGATTGACTAGCTTTCTATTGGAGTACTAGGCCGAGTGACTAACTCAATAATAGAACATTGACCAATTGAAGCACATACTACTGACTGCTCAACTGACTGATTGACCGACTGAGCAATTCACTGATTGGATCGGCTGCAAGAATCTTTCAGCGATTTCCAAATAATATTAACCAATAGACTGATTCAATGACTGAACAAGTTACTATATGATCGTCCCATCAACTGGTTTGAGGAATTGACTAATTGCTTGACCAATTAACTCATTGTCGGATGGGTGATTGATAGCGTTTTCATATTCAATCAAGTATTGATTGACTTAATTTCCCTTATGACTGATGGACCTACTGAATGTCTTCATAATCTTTAAACTCATTGAATGACTGAATGATTGACCACGTGATTGGTTAAATGAATGATTTTATTGGCTGCAGATGTGCGACTTTTAAATGCTGATTCAAGCATTGCTTGGGTAGGGTATCCATTCGTAGTTGGGTCTCTTCACTGTAGAATATTTGTTTTTATTACTGTTTTGTATTGCCTTTCATTGTGTGTTATCAATAAAGCAAATTGAATTTGGTGCGGTACAAAAAGTGTCACTCAGGTCGATCAAGATGAATGCCGACTGGATATCATGAATTCCGAGGGGGCGAGATGAAGCAACAACGAGCAACAATGGTCCATTGTCTGTTGTTAGATGATGCCGGACACTTGAAATTGGCAAATAAAATTAATGTATGGGATTCTCTGTTTGCTAAATGCATTGATGAATGAAAAGGTTAAGTCACAGGTCAAGCAAACAGTCTTCCCCCGCCGTGGTTAATTTGTTTTGTTTTCTGCTGTCCGTTTTCTTTCTGATTGACAGATAAACCCGTATCAATTCTATTAAATATAACAAATGTATTTTTCGCAAATGAGAGTTCATCTAACCCTGTCTCTTTCCCTCAGTCTTTTTCATACATATATGAGCGGAGTGATGGAAACGTAGCAAATAAGTATTTAGTAAATAACATATGCTAAAATAATATATATATGTATGTGTTTGCATTTAATATAGATTCTCAACACATTTATTAATTGTTTAATGACTAAACATTTGGTTACTCATATTATCATATCAGATTATCAAAGATTTTTCATGTACAAATATACATATTTCTTAAATAATTTTATCAAATACCGATTCCATTTTTTTTTTTTTTTCTCAAGTAAGTCCATTGACTTAGCTCAGTCCAGCTCAGTTCTCAACTTTAACTTTAGGGTATCCACCAGTCCGACCCTTCGAGCAAGAGCACTTGCACTTTGTTAAACAGCTACTAAATGTAGACATCCGACAGCCATCTGTGATTGTTGCTGTCAGCTTTTGTTGCTTATTATTTATCATCCGTTTTAACTCCTGATTCCCATGCCTCCTGCCACGGATCATGCCCTTTACGCCCTCCACCCTGCCCCGCCCTGCCCTTTGCCCGCTGCAATGAATCAACGGAGCTGCTGCGCGCGTGTGTGTTGTCTGCCTACAATAGGCACAGCATGATTTATTATATGCCTGCTACTATTGGAGGGCGTGGCACCGCCCACAGGCAACAGCAGACTAATGGCCGCAAAAAACATGCAATCGATTGTTAACAACTAATAAAACAAATCAGTGAAAAATGTGCGTTGCCCCCCATAAATGCGAGACTCGCTACAAATATCGTACATACGAGTGGATTTACAAGTTAATTGGGAAATATTTGAAGAGCCAGTATTGGAGAATTCGCAGTGATGTGGGCAGCACTTAAATGCTAAATGAAAATGAAATTGATTTAAATATTATTACAGTTTCACAGTAGATATAATAATAGATGAATAAATTTTTACTTTATAATTTATATACATACATATACTACCACTAGGTAGTAGTCGTACTGTCGTTTTATTTTTATGTGAGAAACTGCCGTATTTTTAGGATTTTCTTAATGACTAATGAATCCACATATCGAAGCTGGAGACCAGGGCTGCTATTATCGATAGCACACAGGGCTACAGAGCCTATATTAAGATTCGAAATGGCTTAGCTCACAACAGCGGGTATTTTGAAAACAATTCGAAATAAATTTTATATATGTACAATATAAATGTATATGCAAATATATGAATATCTTTAAAATTCCATTAAATTCAACTGCCTGACCATACAAAAAAACAAAAAAATGCTGCAGCAGCAGTTTTGGGCATTTAACGATTTGCGACCAATTAAAGCCGCATAATTTCTGGCCGCCTTTGCGCCTGGTTGGACCGTAGACGTGTCTGCATTTTTGCGCCCTCTGGCCCAGCCCCAGACCGCCAGCCACTCAGTCGCCCCCGAACACAAGGGGCGCAGGCTGTCCCCGGCAATGTTGGTGTTGGCTAGAAATTGCAATGTCATTGTTGCGAGTCAGCGCGCGGCGGCAGGACACAAAAACCATGTGGCTAGTAATTCATTACCCCGACCGCGACAGACACCCACACACACCATAACATACACACACACACACACATTTATACGACAATTCACATGGCCGCCGACGCCATTTAATGTGCAAACAAAAGGCGCTGGCACCACAAAATACTACAGAAAAGAATAAAAGAGGAAATAAAACACAAAGAAATAAAAGCCAAAAACAGAAAGAAGAGCTTGTCAAATGTTATGAAGTATTTGTAAAGTGCAGACAATGGCAAAAAATGCAAGGGAGCACAGAGAGAAAAGGGACAGAGAGTGAGCGAGAGAGAGAGAGAGAGAGAGAAGGGCAATTGCCCCGCTCTGCGCCATACTAAAAGTTAAAATAACGAGCGATAATTAATGGAATGACAACATAAAGCAGGCAACAATTTCAACAGTTTCCATTGCTGAGGCGTTAGGAACTGCAGCCGAGCCAACCGATTCCTACTCCTACTCCTACTACCACTCCTCCACTTGCGGCCCCTTTCCCTGTGCTCGCTCTATAGAAGCTGTGAATCGTTATCGAGGCGGGCGCGCGAAATAAAAATTGAAGCGGAAACAGCGCCAATGCCATGTGAACGGAAGGCATGTGAATGTGAATGTGAATGTGAATGAGAAAGTGCGGAGAGTGGTGGGTGGACTGTAGAGTGTCGACTGTGAAGTGCGGAGTGTGAATGGTGCTTCGAGCAACCGGAAATGCATTGTTTCACGCGCAATTTCATTCTAGTATTTATTATGAGCAGAAGTGTCCGCAGAGCCTCCATCTCGCATACGATTTGAAGGCACGGCCGGACAGCAAGGCATTTAATTAATGCAAAAGTAATCAAAAATAATTAATTAGAAGTGCGCCAAGTGAATTCCAAGTGTCTGCGAACAGTGTGAGCAATGCATGTGGATTAAGCTACATATATTCTCCTTTTCATTTATCAATCTCTTCTTATGTGTGAATGCATTAATTACTAATCAGTGAAAAACAAATAAAATTGGTGAATTAATACTAATTAATAATAAATTTAAAACTTTTTGAAATACTAGATTTTTCACTTAATTTAATGCAACTTTGATTTATATTACATTTGATGCTCCAGCTAGAAATTTCACAAATCAGCCAAGATGAAGTAGAATTAAAAATGTACAATTTCTAAAAAGTTTCTGGATGAGGGGACAAGGTACTAGGCGAGGGGACTCAGATGCGAACCCTGGCAACGAAACATTTTTATTTATTTGTTAAAGTGTGTGGCTTTGCATTTGTATATTTGGCTGGAGCCACTGTTTAGAGAATCTCGGAGTTAAGCACTCCCCAGCTGTGAGTGCTCCTACTTGCCTTGAATATGGTTTTTCAAGAGAGGCAGATAAACTAAGGCACCATAAACTAATCTATGCACACATTTCATTTCGATGCACCTTTTCTTCACATGCCATGTATGCCGTGTAGTTCTCAAAGGTTTGTAAATTGACTCGGCTTAATAAGCACTGAATAATTAAGTTCCGAATTTTATTTAAGGGACAAGACCTGATTAAATTAGCCTTTCTGTATTGTCATGATGCCTTTCTGATGAGCTAGGACGAATATACATTCAATGCAATCTTCAATATGTGCCCAGGCTCCCTGGATGTTACTAAAAGCAAGGCGATGCATCCAATAGCAGAGTAGAAAGCTTTGTAAAGGAAGTCGTCTCAGTCGATCGCCAAATTAAGATCAGGGTTCGCGTTTTTTTTTTTTTTTTTTTTTTTTTTTTTGTTGTTGCAGTGCAACTAAAGGCAATCAACTATAATACAATACAATAAATCTCTGAGAAGATCTCGGTTATTGGCGAACCTAACTGGAAAAGTTCCAGGCTAAGCCAAAATGAGACAAAATATGGACTGATACAACAAAATAAACATATTTTATTTAATCATAATCATAATATTTCTTACTTTTAAGAGCCTTAAGAAATTCGATGTTCACATCTTGAAATATTTGCAAGCTGCGATTCTTGTGCTCGCCAATTATGCAAATGTTTTTGATATAACCCGACTTTAAGCGGCTTGTATTTTGCTGATCTGCCTGGCTGCCATTGCATTTATTAGCTGAGCATCATTAGGCCAAAACAGCAGCAACTGCAACAAATGCAACAACATCAGCTGTGACAACAACAACAACAACAACAACGACTACGACGACATTTGCCAGCAATCTCGCTTGCGCAACTTTGCAGACATCTTTTCCTTGGCCGCACAACATTTTCAATTTGCCAGCAAACAGGATGAGTGGAGCGGGGAGGGGCGTGGAGGGCGAGTCATGTGGCCTGGCACCAGGTGGTTACGGTCACAGCGGCACCGTGTACGAGCAGTGCGCTGCAGGCGCAGCAACTAGGTGGAGTGCCCTGTTTTGGGTTGGGGTGGTTGGGTGGCTCGGGTGTTGGGTAGGCGTGGCTGGTGCAAAAGCAACGCCGCGAGCTTTGAAACCAAAACAGGCTACGACCTGACGATGTTGACGATGTGGTTGCACTTATTCCCCATGTTTGGCCCAACTTGTTGCTGTTTTTGTTGTTGCTGCTTTTGCCGCTGATGAGGAAATTGTTTTGAAAATTACAAAATGCTGTAGAGCAGCAGCCAGCTTCAACCAGCATACATACAAAGTGCCAATATACACATATACATATATGTATGTACTATATGTTTATCGTGACAAAGTTGCCAAATGTTATGCGGGAAATTCGAGTAGTTCGCATTACCATGTGTCCATAAATATATTATGGTGCTATATTTAGAATATTTCCTGGTGCAAAATAGCTTAATGGAGTTTAAAATTATGTTCCCCATCCCTTCTACAGACGTCGACCTTGTTTTTAAATTATTCGTAACTGTTCGATTACAAATATTCATTCGAACTTTCGTCTTGTAAAGGAAATGCAACTTATTCGAAGTGAGCTGTTTTTCTATACCCTGAACCCATTGAGGCGCGTGAGGGTGGATGCATATGTATGTGTGTGCGTGCATAAAAGAAGTGCAGAATGATAAAAATATCAGCTTGGAGGGTTCAGGGGTCGAGCAGTCTCGACTACTTGTTTTTTTTTTTAGAAAACCAGCAGCCCGAGTATCTGCGTGTTAGTCATTTCCAAATTAAAGCAACACAACAAATGGGAATGTTGGGTAATTCTACAGGAAGCTACAGGAAGTTTCGCGAAATAGTTTTTATACTGCAACAGCAAAATACATCGCACAAATCTACTAAAATATACTGCATCACCTCGTGATTGATAAGCGGATTTAGAAACATCACAGAAAGCATTCTATGCTGCTTTACCAGACAGGCCTAGCTTCGGATAACAAAAGCATTTCGCTCAAAAACTAGAAAACACTCGTTAATTTTAAAGACTTTTTATAAATTATAAAAAAAAACACACACACACACACATACAGTTATATATCACAAAAGTGCAGTGAAATCCTCATATCTTTAAGATAATCTTGCATTCTGACTAAATCGATTCAAATGACCGAAGACTTGATTCTTAGACCATTTTGAAGCTGCTAGAACCGTGCTGAACGCTCAGTGCCTTCCAGCTGTATATGCCATTTTCTTGGATCACACGCAAATAATCCAAGAAATCATCGTAGCTGAAGTCCTTCACAGGATCATCGGGATTAGCCCTGTGATAGCTGCACAGATTATCAGAGATGAAAGGCCGGAGCACGGGCAGCTCGATCTTAAATATTTCGCAAAGGCGTTCCTTGGAGCCATCGTCGGCAAACATCGTGAGGCGGGCCGACCTGTTGAATAAGCAGAGATTACTAAATGTTGAAAACTCACATGCCTCTGTCCACTTACAAGGCCTTATACATAAGATCAGGGAAATCTTGCAGCTGGATGATGTACTCGACAGGCCCCTCAGCTCCGCCCGTCTGCAGTTGCATGATATACTCGAAAGGCAGCAACATCAGGTGCACCACCTGCATGAGGGCGATGGCATACTCTGCCCGTGCCTCCCAGTCGTGCATGAGCCAGCGCACGGCCGCATAGAACATCTCCTTCTCGCTATTAACGGCCACATTCTCGGAGCTGATCAGGTAGTGAATATGCTCGAAGGGCAGCTCAAGAAACTCCACGCTGGCGACCAGCGTGAGGAAAAAGCGTTGGATACGATGCAGCATGGAGATATCAAGGCCCGTTATGGGCAGCAAATGGCACAGCCGCAGCGACTCGTAGGACACTGCAAAGGCCTGATCCTCGCTAAACTCGTCGACCAGGTTTAGACTGAACCACACCTGCTTGATCAGCGAGTCCACCTCCAAGTACAAAGCTGTCGCCAGCACCTCCATAATGGAGCCGCGCTCCAGCTTCGCAACTGGCTGGATCATCCAGTGACAAGTGCGCACCAGGCCCTCCTCCGGCACCCGATCCTCGGGCAGCACCAATTCGCGCTGCCCCCCCTTCACACTTCGCATGGCGAGCTTCGAGTAGCACATGAAGCGCAGCCGATTCATACTGATCTGCCTGGTGCCGAGCCTCAGCACCAGATCGTTGGGATCGTTCAGTTCCCAGTTCTTCAGCACCATCGGAAGCAGCGGGTACTTCTTCCCCAGGCGAAACTCCACTTCGGGTATGTCCCAGATTGGCAGCTGATTGCCGCCGCGAAAATTATTCAGCGACAGTTTCGGCAGGGTCGGCTCCAGGGGCAACTTTTCCACGCTTTTCAGTAGCTCAGACATTTTGCTTAGAAACTAAAAATTTGGGAAAATATATTTCATTGAGACAAGCTACGCAGAAGGTGTTTGACTGATAATATATATCAAATATATGTACTATAAATTATTTAAGTTATAGCTGTCAACAAGCTAAAAAATGAAGCAATGCTTAACCTTAAGCCTTTATAAAAACTCAAGTAAAATGCAACTTCGAAAGAGATGAGCTAAATATTTGTCATCGTCATACAAAAGTTTCAGATATCGCGTAATTCATTTCATTGTATTATATTATACTATATTATATTACATTTTACAATATTGTGTAATACAGTATTCAATTATATTATTTGTATTCCATAGACTATGCTTAACTCCTAGAAAATGTCTAAGAATCGTCACATTATATAAACTTGAAATCCTGTGTAATTTGGGTACCCTATTATATCACATCGAATCATTCCCTTGGGTCAAACCCAGTTAAGTAAAAAGCTTATGTGTAGCTCCCGAGGACTAAGCGCCTGAGCAATGCGGACCTTACCCGCCACAGCAAAATCAATACCAAAAGTCTAGACTTGTTCATAAGTAGAATACGTATATAGCATAAATAATTGGTGCGGCTATATGTCAACATTTCAAGGAGCTCTCGAGCTCCTTGTCGGTCTCCAGCATTTTGGCCAATTAGACGCACAATGGGCCCCAAATTATGCAACATGGCGCGACAAATTCAATTTGCTATGCCCCAAACACGTGCCCAACAACAACCACAACAGGCACAAAGTCAGCTACATCTACACACACACATACGCACATACAAACACATTTTAACACAAACAAACGCGGCAGTCGAGCGACACGTCGAAAGTTGTTTCAAAAATCCCTGGAGAAATTAGTTTGATTTATGTTGAGTTTCCGGTGCAAATAAATTGCCAAGTTTACAGGTTTCGGGATTCGGGACTCGGACTCGGACACGGACACGGAGCGCAATGCGAACGCATAATTGATAATGCGAGCGGCGTAGCAAGCGGGTTCCTGTGGCATGAGAAGGTCAACAGAGAGGAAGGAGCCTACGGGTGAGACAGATGTGTGGACTAACTCTGCATTCAATTGACACCTTTTGTTGTGATAAAAGGTTGTTAGAGTTACATTGAATCTGAATGTGGGAGCTTTAAGAGTGTGTAAATTTGTATTTACACCCATATAAATAGCACTATAATCAAAATAAATATTAATATATGTTTTGGTATGTTAAACGACCTCGCCATAGACGAAAAAGAAATCATTAGGTTTACTTTCAGAACGTAAGGGATCTGAATTATATATTTGCCATGAAATTTCACCATATTAAGCAAACCTATCGAATTAATAACTTACCTCTACCTCTACTTCTACTTATACCTATTCTGCACTAAATATTGTTTCTATATCTACATGATCGACTACATTTCAAACGCTTTAAAACTATTTAAAAAAGCAATTCACACATAAGCTCTAACCCAAACTGTATCTGTCAAATGCGGTTAACTGTCGGTTAAAAATCAAAATCGCTTGACACACAGCAAATGGAAAACCTCAAAATCAATTAATTTTATTGGCTGGTCCTTTTACTTTTATTTTTATTCGTTTCGTGCTTTTCTCTTTACCGAAATATCGTTGTGGTAGAAAACTATTTGGGCCACGTTACACATGGTATGTGTACACACACTTTAAAAGCAACCAACTTCCGAATTCGTATTTTGCTTGCAACCTAAACCATTTCATTATTTTTCCTTTTTTCTGGGAAGGAGAAAAAGAGATAACGAATTTCGTTATTTTATCATATTTATTTATAAATTTGTAAGCTGGCAATAATCGCTAAGAGTAACTCAATAAATTCTTTCTACAGTAAAAGTAGTAACTTGAAATTGATAAATATATTTTTTATATTTGTTTTATTGCACATTTGGTTCGCTTGGAGATCCTATCGCTGACCGTGTCAGCGGCTTGGCCAAGCTCTCGCCATTTCCTATCCAATTAAGCAGATGTCGTAGAAGCCTGTCAACGGCGTGCAAAGGTGAAAAGTTGCACTTGATATCAAATGTGCCAAACCATGGTGAAATCGCGTGACTGTCAAACAGTGAAATTTTCAAGCTGTGAGCGGTGTGCAAAACTTTTCCACTAGAAAATGGATAAAATTGTAACCGAAAACAGGCTGTATGAAAAAAATCTAATTTCTGACAATATAAAAAATAAAAAAAATAAATAAAAAAATTTAAACAAAATTTAAAAAAATAAACCATTTCCGCATATCTTTATTTTGCAGAGTAATATCACTAATGAAGCAAAGGCTCATCGCTGTAGGCAAACTACCTCAAATGGTTAGAGTATGTAGGGTTTGACTTTTCACGCTGGATTCTTTTTAGTTTTGTTGTCTCTTTGGCTCACGCCCAATTTAATAGTTTTTCGATTTGTTGAAAGCAAACGCCAAAGCATAGAAAATAAATTGTCACAAAATGCTGGCCAACTTGAACGGCAGCAACCGCAAAGGCTGGCAAAAGTTTGCTTCAAGATTCTTACAGCGAGCACTCTTACTCAACTCCTTGGCCTTATCTTTATCAGTTGAAGAAAAGCGCAGCAGCCATTTCGATTCGTTCTCGTTTTCCTTGTCATTGTTGTTGCTGTTGTTGTAGCTGTTGTCGTCACATATCGAGTGCCAGGAGCCGGGCCGAAAGTTCGACGACTCTGCGACTCGCTCCGGGCAACCACCACAAATACTTCCGACCGCGCCAGCAGACCGCCTACAGACACTGTTCGATGCGAACTTGTAAATAACTAGGCAATGGAGTGAATCGAAATATTTTCAATTGAATTCATTTGATTGCAAATGCCACTGCCATCGCTGCTCTGAGAAGATAATTATCAACGCTAGCGCATACAGTGATGTCCGAGTGCAGCAGCAACGACTGATCGATACTCTGCAGACAGCAGCTAGTTGCTATGACACGCGAACTTTTTTCACAACCCAATTTGAATGTCTGTAAAATGTTTATACATATGTATAAAAATGTATACATATATGTATGTACATAACATATATGACAAAAAATATAAATAATATAAAAGTGCTTTAATCAATAATTATCAATTAGGCAGAAAAACAGAACACAAATAAAACTAAAAATAAAATGATATCCACTCATTAAACCACTTGCAACCCTTGCTTGCTCGTAACAGGGCACAAGGCACCCATCTTAAAGTGGATGGGCCTCATAAACGCCCAAAAAGTGCCTTTTAAGAGCACAGTTGGCTTGTCGGCGGCATCATCATCGTTCTGTAACTAGTTGTAAATATGCTCAACATGCACTCAATGAATGAAATGTGTGCACAATGTTGAAAATAGTTGTGACACCCCTCAGCACTGACGCCCCCCAGAAAAAAAGGGCCACAAAGGGTTGCTCATCTCTGTTGTTGTTGCTTTTGGTCTTGATATTGTGTTGCTGTTGTTGGTGTTGTCGGTGTGCATACGCCTGGCATGGCCTGAGCCTGAGCAGGCAGCTTGTACAGCAACTTCCGCTTATATGGACACCACTTTAGCATGATAAATTGACGTTGCCGGTTTTTAAAAATACAAAAGAAAATGAAAGACAAGAAAAGACTCTTTAATAGCAGCGCTGTCTATTCTATACAATATTTCATATCCAGAATATCCTAAGGGACCTATACAATGTATATGAAATTCAAAATTATTTACACTACAAGTTATGAGACTCTATCATCCTCTTTAAATCTATATTTCATCAAGCAATAAAAACAACTCACGTGACGGTATCGCTCCTACTCATACCCTACACAATAACTGTTTAGGGTATGCAAATCTCACACAAAAATGATGAGTAGACAAATGTTCTTGTGTTGTGTGGCCGTGGTCGATACGGGATGCTTGTGAGTGTTTATGGTCATGCATAATTGACTTACATTGCAATGCAATGTTTAAATTTAAGCGCGCGAGTTTCATATTGTTTAGCTTTGGCATTCGCTCGTAGAAAAAACCAAATTAACAGTATTTTCGCCCATTGTGTCGGCTCACTTATTGCAGTATATTTTTCAATACATTCAGGTTGTCAGCTTAAATCGTGACATAGCAATGAACTTTGATATGACATTAAAAAACGAGCATTATTCAGTATATTTTTGACGATGAAACGACTCAGTAGGTCTATGCTGTTTATTAATTTTTACTTTTTGGCTTTTTAATTCTACAGTAGCGCAGCCACACTGTAACAAAGCAAATACAAAAATGCATACAAATGTAATCTTGCCAATATTATTGCTCTTGGGTAAGGATTTCACAAACAAATTAATTGCTGTTGACACTAACCATCGTTACTGCCTTAATAGGGCTATATGCAGCACAAGCTCAAGGAGAGCTGTCCGGTTTGTTGGGCGCTTTGAAATATCTGGGTCTCAATATCCATTCGAATGGATCAGGATCCGTTCCCGTAGGGAATGCCTCCATTGGGCAGTGTCATTACAGCTTTCAGTCGTACGCATTGATGCAGGAGCGACACATTTGCGTGCCGGACGATGAGTATATAATACATCTAGCGGAGCAGCCGCAACCACGAAAACCTCCAATTTTGATAAAGTGCCTGCAGCCAGATCCATTGCCGGAAACGGGCAATTTGAGCGCACCTATGCCTAAGCTGCTAATCATGCAGAGTGCCAAAGAGATTGTCAATCTACTGAAGCCAATTGGTAATGCAACCAAGCGTCACGAGCCGGGCAGCTGTGTTCTAGTGCACTTTTGCACAAACACTAGCCTCGAGTGCGCTCGCGTGGCGACTCTGGTCAATCTGCTGCCACACTTGTTACCCACACTGCCAGTGGCCTATATCGACGCGTATGAGTTTACGCGCTTCAATGCAGAGTTCGGCATCGTTGCACTGCCAACGCTGATGATATTCCATCAGGGAAGACCCCTCATCAAGTATGATCCGCCCAGTCACGACAAGGTGAGTGTGCGCGGCTTTATAAAGCGGCACACAAACATAAGGACCGTAGACCCTAAGAGCTTGCATCCCTTCATCCACACGATGATTCAGTGGGGACCACTGTCATCGGTTCCGACAAAGAAAACAGATTTCTATCTAATCCTGGCCTGGGCCTTCATACTGCTCTGCTTGGGCAACTATGTGCGACGCACACTCTTTTGGAAGCAGCTTGTGGAAATGGTTCAGCGCAATTGGCGCGAATCGGAGGAAACCCAGATGGAGATGATCGACTAAACTTGGTTACAAACTTTATGATTTAGAACTTGTATATATTTTCTTTACGCTTTAAATTTACTATGTATGTATGTATTTTCGTTTAATTAAATTCACATAAACATTAATTTATGTCTTAATAATATGGGTTTTTCTTTTTATATAGATAGGAGGCGGCTTCTTCTTCGTCGCTGCAAAATTGTTGATCTTAAACGCTATTAAGAAAAACTAAAGTATTGAGAATATTTAAAAACTTTTAAGCTTAGTGCTTTTACCTTTTAAACTAAAAATTTTATTAACATTATAAGTGTGCATTGGTAGATGCGTGTGCATGTGTATGTCTGTGTGTGTTTGAAAGTGTGGGGGGTGTGAACAGTTGCCTTGCGGCATGAGCTCGCTATCGATATTTATCGCAGATTCGCGCAGCTTTTGTGTCGCTACAAAGGTTTCGAAAAGTGTTATTGGATATACATATGTGGGGCGACCAAGCCATGAATCCTGTCTACAAAAATAAAAATAGCGTACGAAAGAGACGCGAATCTGCTGCTGCATATATATATAAATATATACGTATATACATTTATATATTTATATAGATATATATATACTAAAGTTGTATGTGTAAGGGGGGAAGCGTATGTTCGTGTGCCTAGATTAGTGTTGATCGATAACATGTACTATGGGTTGGCGCTTTGCAATTGGAGGTTTAATTTGGTTCTGTAATAATGTTTTTATGTGTGTGTGTGCAATAACTGTGTAGTTGTGTGTAGTGTGTAAATGTTTTAGCCCCTTATTCTATTATTGAGGTTTGTTCCGCTTTGCCGATTTGACGCGCGGCTCGGCTCTATCCTCCAATCCACGCGAGGCGCTTGACTGTTGATGATGCTTCAGACGCTGCTGGCGACGGGCAGCAGCCGGATTCGCAGCATAGGGATGTGGATGTATGCTGTACAGAGAGAAAGATAACATTAATAACTGTATTAATCGAGGGAGAGAAGAATGACGCAATTACGTAAATAAAATATATGATAACGTAAAAGTTTATATAGATTATCATTCCGTACAAAGGCCAATTCTAACGTAAATCTTAAAATGGTGAGAGCGAGGCGAGGCATGAGTGCGTTATTCATATGAGAAATGGAGATAGAGACAGAGAGAGAGCATAAGCTGAATGAGTTGGCGGGCACCGTTACGTAATGTGTGGAGAGATACGCAGTTGATGTGTTTGTGTGTTGTTGCAGTCTCTCCCACGTAAAACAACAGAACGTAGCAACAGCAACAGCAGCAGCAGCGCAGCAACAGCAACAGCGTTAGAATTTAGATAAGCGTCGTAGTTGTGTCACGTAGTACGTAGAGAATATATTATGTATAAACGAAGACCAATTAAGCGTTGTGTAGCGTGGCGTAACGTAACGATGAGTTTTTGTGGGTAGGAGATAAACGAAAACGTAATGGAATTTGTCAACAGGCAACGAAACAATAATGTGACCAAAACGCGTACCTTCAACTGGAAATACGCAAATAAGACAATTGTGACACAACATGCTGAGATTAAATATACGTCGCCTTATTTTTCTTACATTAACTTATAGATGTGTTTAGTAAAATTTAATGTACATAGCTGTAAAAAAAATTGCTGTTTTTATTTGTTTTGGGCGGCCTTACACGTAACATGTGGGGGCACGTAACGACGTGTGTGTGACGTTGCAGAGATGCGTAACGTAGATGATTCGTAGCGTCGCAGCGATGAAATTTCATGACGGAGCACAGCGGGCGATTTAGATAAATAGCGAGTTGGAGCGCCGTCGCCAAACGCAGTTACTGGTTAGTAGGTGGTTTTGATTACGTCGCAACGTTGCACGTAACGCGTCTCATTCAATTACGTTGTGGTGTATATGTTAAATATTTATATGTGTATAAGTTCATTATATTTTATGGATCATATATTATGCACATAGATATTTCTATTTTCTATAGAAACGTGAGTTATATAAACGCCAATCTCTGCATCAAAATCGAAATATGATGATTTATATACGTATATATACGTAAATGTATATACATATATTGGTAGAGAAGAGAAAGAAATAGAGCGAGTTGTTATTTCAAATATTAAAATGGATTATACAATTAGGTTTAATCTTTTCGTGGGAGGAAAATAAGCTTAAATTGCTGAACAGCCAAAAAGTGTAACGTAAAATTACCGTAATGTAGCGTATACATTACAAATGGTTAGGATAGAGGGATAGGAGTTAAGATTTTCAAACTATTTCATTGTATATCTTTCAGAGGGGACGGATAAAGCGCAGAACGCAGCGTTATGTAAGGTTGAATTCCTTTAGAAATAAAATATTTTACCAAATACATAGTATATGTATATCATATTTCAAATTTCAAAGAAAAGTTATTAGAAAAAATTTCAAATAAATTTAGCGTATTTATAAAACCAAACCAGGCATGAAGCCAAATCGTAACGTTACATATTTCTGTCACTTATAATGATTGCGATTCTCGACTATGTTATGAAAATAATGATCTGATTTTAATAATTATTTTTGTTTTTGGTTTAAGGGGAAACTGGACATTACGTATATCTCTCATTTAGTTGATTTGGTTTGCTGTTGTTGTAGTTTTGTTTTGCTTATGCGAACAAACCTTGGCGTGCCGGCAATGCTGTGACTAGCGCTCGATACGGTGGCCAGCGGCGACGACGAAGGCGTACGTAGTGGTCGACGGGGCGTGGCCAAGTGCTGACCATTGCGCATATAGGCGCGACGCGATGCTGACGTATTTCCAACGCCCAAATAATTGTTGTTAGTTGCATCATAAGTTAGGGGCGAAGAGGCTGATGTTGTTGCTGCAGCTGCTGCTGTTGCCGATGGAGCGTCGCGACGTGGCGAAGTTGTTGTTGTATCGGCGCTGTTGGTGTCGTCGTTGTTATCATCGGAGTATGGAATCAAGTCGAAGAAAATGTAAAAGAGATTACAACAAAACACATTTTGGCGTATGTCGATCGGGCACTAAAACTGTGTTACGGGGTATTTGTAGTAGTAGTAGTTTATGACGTAGCAATCCATTACGTAACGCGTTTTGGGTACTTTAAGTAACGTGAATGCAATACATGGAAAGAATATGGCTTATGATTTCAACTTAAACAAAAAATAGGTGAATCAAAAATACGTACAAAGTTGTTTTTCACATTTTCGGAAAATCATATAAATTAATATATTACAAATTACAAATTACTTTGCCGCCTACCTCAAATTACTCTCATTTTATCGTTATAGTATTCGAACGTAGTAGGAATGTAAAAGCAGTTTTTTTTTTTTTTGCATTATAGACAATTGCTTTGGGTTTCTCTGACTCTGACATACATGTATACACATATATATATATATATATATATATATATATATATAATATATTTGTGTATAAATATATATTATATAATTAGTAAAATATACTGTATGTACTTTGCTTGAATTAGTAATTATTATATCTGCAAGTAAATACAAACGTTTTAGTTTAGCGGGCATTGTGAAGAAGAAAGGCTACAATCGGAATAGTGTTACGATCTGTGTGTCTTGGATATATCTTGTGTAGCTAGTCTCAAACAAAATAAGAAACTGGTAACTATGTTAAGCAGCTGTTAATAAAATTCTATGTAGAAATTATAAAAATATTAATTATATTACTTGTATTTATATATATCAGATTTAATGATGATATCAGGCGTAAGTGGAAATCTCTTTACGATGTAAAAATTCTTTGATGGCATTATATAAAGATTAGCCACTGATGTTACTAACAGCTGTGTACTATGGAACCAGTTCAAACCTATCAAAATCCACACACGATATATCCAGTGGTAATAATTGCGTGTTAAAGGCCAAAGCTAGAGTGTCAAGTGGAACGAAAGTTTTGAAGATTCGAATTTAATGCAACTCACTAAATGCGCACGTTTACCTGCCAACTACTGACAGGAGAGACTAAAACTAGTTGCCCTCGACTCACCTGCTGTGCGGGGCCGTTGGGGGTGCGGGCAGAGCTGGCAATTGACGGCCGGTGCGTGACGGCTCCTGGATCACACAATCATCATCATCGTCGTCGTCGAGCGGCTCAATGGTAACCGTCGAGCCTCCAGCAGCTGGGCGAGCGCCGCGTATGGCATGCAAACCGCTGTGACCACTTCCATGAGGTAAAATGCCGCGTGTTGCGCGTGATGTGAACTCGCGGTCGAACTGTTCGGCCTCCTCTTCGTCTAAATTGATGAACTCCTGACGCTCTTCTAGCTGGCCAGAGCGCAAATCCTGCTCCTTCTCGATGATGTGTGCGCGATCGCCAATGTGATGACCAATGGCCATCTTTTTCAAGCCTGAACGTGAGTCCTGAACGGTCTTGCGTGTTTCGCGCACGCCACCAGGTCCAGTTTTGGTGCTGGTGCTAGCCTGATAAATCTGTGGACGTCCATCTGGACCCGAGGACATGGTCATCACTGTGCTTTGGCAAAACGAGGAGCCGCTATTACCGCCAATGTCTAGAGTAAAGAAAGGAAAATGAGTTAGGAAACAAATCTCAAAGAAGTTGTTCGTTAATACCCACCGGCATTTAGCAAACGGTTGAAATTGGGCATGGCTGGAAAGCCAAATAAACCGCCGCCCATTGGTGCCATTGCATTCTGATTACGCTCCATCAATGAGCCCTGTTGGAATCCCGCATCGAATGGAGAGGGACCCAGCATATTAAAAGGATCCGGCATGAAGGAGTTCATCAAACGATTCATCGAGCGCATTTGCATATTCATAGCGTTCATGTGGTGGTTCATAGGATTGCTGCAAAGAGATATATTCATTTTAATTCAGTTTATATAATAAAATTTTTAATTAAAAGCTGCGAAAAGAAATCACTAACTTTGTGTCCATTTCGGAAGTCTCAGGTTTTTTTTTACGGCTTGAATTTCGTTTGCGTTTCATAACTCAAATAAAGTTTTCCGAAAATATGAACAACTATATCGAATTCGGTGTTTTAATAAATTTAGAACTGAAGGCTAAGGAAATGAAAACACAACTTTAAGCAAACAAGTTGAACAAAGTGCCTCGTACAAAAAGAAAAGAAACAATCGCCTGCTTAGAAAAAATTCAGTTTGCAGAAAATCGCGTACACTTCATCTGTTGACGTTTACGACGTCTATGACGTTTATCTACAGCAGTTGTCAATGCATAAAGTTCCTTCACTGATATCTTAATTATAATAATATAACGTATATTTCACTCCACAGTATTACAATGTAGCAGTAATAGCAATAAAATAACATGAAATTAGTGTATAGGTCAATTACTGAACCAGACATTAATGCACGGGCATATATATATCATAAAGCTAAATTTTTCTATTCTTGCTTAGAAATAGTTAATTTCCTGTAAATAATATTGGTGAACTGATTTGCGTAGGCTGTAGGCAATTTATAAAACAGAGTTTCCAAAATTGAGGTCATGGTCAACCATTGTCCTGTATGTATATATATATATTGCATATATAAGTAAAATGAAGTGAATGTACCTTTAACAAGCACCAAGTTTCATTTAATTATATATATTTTAAACAAATACGTACCGTTGGCTTTTATTTATCTTCATGTTGCATAAAAATCAAATGTTCACCGAATTACACAATAATCAGAAAATAAAAGAAAATGACGTTATGCCCTATCCCAGAACTTGACACAATGGCATATAAAACTTAGTTTTTGTTGTTGAAGTCAGACTAAACTAATCTTATTTATATTGACAGCGGCCAACGTGCAATCGGAATTATCGATTAATTGCGGCCCTTCCATCTTGTCTTCATTCTTCCTCCTGCTGCTGCGACTGCTTATATGGTGGCATGCTGCGCACTCACACTCGCACACGTCCACACATACACAACAGCATTCGAAAAACTGCGCTGTGTGTTGTGTGAAATTGACACACACAAAAACATACATACATACGTCATCCAGCCAAACACCTAATCAGCGAATTTGCTTCAATTAAAATGCACACAGGCTAATAACTTCTACCGCATTGTTTAACTTGCTTTTCACATTCATATTCCCACATATTTAAATTCACTGTTTTTTTGCACAATTTCCATGCTAATTTTCCACGCCCCAATATCGACAACTAGACAGCTGAGCATCATAAATAAATCATGTTATTTGGAAACTTACTTCATGAATCCGAGATCATCATCGAAATCACCCATTAATGCACCAAATAGCGACATATTTTATGTTTTAATTCTTGTTTACAGTCCAACACTAATTGAATCACAAATTTTGTCACTTTTTTAAACTTGTTATAACTTCACGAGTTTTCTCGAACACAATGTGACCGCGTGGCAGTTGTCGTAGAAAATCAAAATTGTGTTACCACATACTCAAACAGCAAAAAAAAACCAACGAAATGCAGAGACTGCCAACCTATTTCAATTTTTTCAACGCTGGTCATATTTGAATTCGTCTAGTATAAATTAACAAATATTTTTAATGCTCTGTTTATTTAAATATAAAGGCCATTAAAGGTAGATATAAAATATTAATTTGTTCGCTTAACTTGTTCATTTTGTAGTTGTGTTATTACGAAAACAATTCGTTGTTTACAAGTATGGAGCAGCATGTTCCTCAATCCAAGCTGTGTGGTGTTTCACGCTAGTGTAAACTCCAGGAAATCCTTCGCGAGCACAGCCCACTCCCCAGGAAACAATACCCACCAAGACTCCATCGACAGTCAATGGGCCTCCAGAATCACCATTGCACGCATCTTTGCCTCCCTGCTCCACACCTGCGCACAACATTTCATCCGTTATTTTGTAATCCTTAGTGGAGTACTGAGAGCCACAGGTGTTTCTGTCCATAATCTCGACCTCTACCGCACGCAACATGGCTGGCAATGCTTCATCCGCTTCGGTGCGCTTGCCCCAGCCGCTGACTATGGCATGAGTGCCTGGGTTGGGTGAGTCTACAGCCAAAGGAATAGGCTGGACCAGATTGGAGTAAGCCAATGGTAGAGTGGTTATGATCATACCCACATCATTCACGTGCGTCTTCTTATTGTAGCCGCTGTGATAAATCAGCTTGCTGACTTTGACTCCCTGCTCATCCAGATCGGCTATCGAATTTTGTCCCGCCACGATCCGTATGTAGGAGGCGAAGCGTCCTTTAATGCAGTGGGCAGCAGTCAACACCACACGCGGTGCATAGATGCTGCCACCACAAATATGCAGCAACATATATGTCTCCAATCGGACCGATACCTGGTACGGATAGTTCACAATATCCGTTTCAGTCCCGCCCACAATGTGGGTGCTAATGGAGGCGCTTTGGGTCAAAGTTGCCAGAGAAAGCAGCCCCAAGAAAGCACCAACAAGTATTCCGAAACACGGCAACGACATTACGCAAAATCCAAAATTCGTATATTAATTAAAGTTTCGCACTCGGCTCTTATATACGAACGGCGTGTGCTTATCGCTGTTTAAACCGAAATCGCTCAAAATCCACGACACGCCACGGATTTCAATAAACGAATTCAGTAATATCATAAAGCTAAAGTTAACCAACTGTTTTATATCCATTATAAACATGGCGGTTTTTTAAAGCGAAATGCCAACCAATAATTAACCAATAGACCCCATAAGCTATTCGATAAGTCTTTTACGATACGTCAAAAAAAAAAAAAAAAAAAAAAAAAAAAAAAAAAAAGAGTTCACTAGCTTACTCTATTTGGCATAGGTCACAATAATCATCAAAGATTTATGATGAGTCATTTGTACTTGATGAACTTTGATGTGGCAACGAAAGAGATGTTAGCAGTATATATAGTCTTATTCTGAAACTCTTAACTTTATAGATTAAAATCAACGTCTCGCGATTGTCCAGTGCTGAGATTTATAGTCACCGAAGTGCAAAAGCAGCAAAGCAACAAATGCTCTTGATAACAGCTATTGAGAATGATTTTTATGTTTCCCATATAATTTTTATATGTATTTCGATATAAACAAATATTGAACTACTCTGTACTATATATGCTGTGATATATTCCTATATACTATACTACTAGATATTCGATACGGTTGTCGTTTCTTAAAAGGCTTATTTAAAAGATAACGCGAACGTATTTAAGTGTGATTGATGAATCATTCGAATTAGTAGACGTTAGCAATTTTCCCCTAGATGATCCAAGTACACGTTAAGTACATAATTGACAACCTTCGCGGAATTAACTCTATTATCTCAGAACACTGTTCAAAAATATACAAAGTTTATGGCGAAAAAAGAAAGTAAAATATATAATATTTTCAGCTATTCAATCCTTTATAAAAACTGTTTAATGTTGTATATTCAATTTATATAAAATAAATATATATTACATAATTGGATATTAAATAATTCGTTTGGTTTTAGTTTATTATCATGATTTATATATAATAATATAATATATTTAAAATAATATTAATAAATTATTATTATTTAATTATTATGTTTATTATTAAATTTTTAAAGTCACTACATGTCATTTTTTTTATTCAAAAATAATGGCAGCTGTTATTCATAACTTTTCGATTATTTGCTATCGATATGAACTGTTATAGCTTCAAGTGTGACCGTCAAGTTCCATACCAATCAGCTTTGCCAGAATTAGTAATGACCGTAGCACCATCATTATCCATCGAAATGGATAAGATAAGCGGGAAACTAACTAACCTTAACTTTACAAAATAGATTTATAGCACTTGTGAATTATCGGCTTATAAATTGGCTGATTAAGTAATTATACCACAGATAAGTGTCCTATAAAAGTACATAACACGAGAATCGTCACCTTAGTTTATTGAAAAGATGATTCGCATCTTGATCGGTTGCTTTATTGTGGGATTATCGGTAGCGGGGACCGTGTTCCAGAGCGGTGTGCCCATGCCCGATGGGCGTATTGTTGGTGGTTACGATGCGGACATAACCAGCTATCCACATCAGGTCTCCATGCGCTACAGGGGAAATCATAGATGCGGCGGCTCCATTATAGCGCCTAATATGATTCTCTCGGCCGCTCACTGTGTGAATACGTTGAAGGGGGTGGCTAATTTGACTATTATTGCTGGCACCACAGAAACCTTTTTTCCAACTGGTCAGGAGTTGCCGGTGAGGGAAATCATCATTCACGAGAAGTACAAGTCCTTGTACCAGGACTACGATGCTGCTATTCTGGTTCTGGATGGGGAATTCGAGTACAATAAAGCTGTGCAGCCAATCGAATTGGCCAGTGAGCGTCCGGCGCACGGAACACCTGTCATCGTAACTGGCTGGGGCGCAACTACCGAAGGAGGCGCCCTCTCCAACGTGCTCCAGCAAGTGGAAGTGAATGTTGTGGAGAATGCCAAGTGTAAGAGCGCATATTTCATTGCTCTGACCAATCGCATGCTCTGCGCCGCCGTCGACGGTGGCGGTAAAGATTCCTGCCAAGGTGACTCTGGCGGTCCGCTGATCTACAAGAATGAGCTGCTGGGCATTGTCTCGTGGGGCTCGGGCTGCGCACGCAAAGGATACCCAGGAGTTTATGCTGCCATACCCGATTTGCGCCAATGGATAATCAATACTCGTGCGTCCAAGGCATCCGTGGGCCGCATTGAATTTCTTTGAACGGTTAAATCTGATGTAATCTGCAAGTTAATAAGCACAATAAACTTTATCTTTTATTTTGGAGTTTAGTTTTCATAAGTAAGCTGTTCACGTTGATCAAGAAAACAAAAGATAAGATAAAAATATGTAATCGAATTTTTAAAAAACCGTTGCAACTATCGATTGTCTGCAAATAACCGGCATTTTATAGCAGTTAGCTTTTTGAAGTTGAAAAGTGTGTGAACTTATGTATGTTAATTGAGTAATTTAAAAATTATTATTTCATCGCTAACAGCTTAAAAAATGAAATTTGTAGTATTTTCAGAAGCTAAACAATCTATTCATTTTAGTTTTGTAAAGCCATGGGATATATGCATGATTTTGTCAGACTGTTCTGTCAGAAGGAAAAAATACGAGAACTTGATAAACATAAATATACAATTTGATGCACCGACTTAGATAGAGCAGTGAGTACCTAAACAATGGCATATTGTATTCAAGACGGAATTCTATGGTTCGTGCTTGAATTTAACAAACTGAACAAAGATTTGTACATTTAGCCTTATAATTCAGTAAGATTTACATACCTAAATATTGCTTTCAAAAATGGTTTTAAAGACTTTAGACTAAATCAAGTAGCAACTCATCAGTATCTTAGTTAAATATAAGCCGATGCATTCAATAATCCATGAATATTAGGTTTTATGATCACTGAGCTCTGATTTAGCAGAGCCAGGACTAGAAGAGCAAATGCTCTTCTTCGTCTTCGAATATCCATGCATACCCAGAATAGGTTATAAAGCACTCAAAAGAAAATGTTGTAATCTTGTGCTCAGCACGTCGCTAATTAATTTACTATGTAATAAACTAATTATACCCTGAACGCATTGAAAATGGGAAATCAGGGTATAATGGTTTTGTGAAAAGTATGTAAGAGGCAGAGGAAATCATCGCAGATCCCATAAAGTGTATATATTCTTGATCAGCACGACGAGTTGAGTCGATATAGCCCTGTCCGTCTGTC